>APFE030116450.1:35356-108399 GCA_000404065.3 Pinus taeda | reverse complement strand
ATCTTAGCTTCTGTTAGCTTTTGTGAGGCTGACATTTTTTGCACTTGGTCTTGTAATTTTGATATATCATGTAGCATTTCTTCCTCTTCTTCATGAGTCATGCTAGAGCTTTCAGGTTCCTTATTAGGTGTTTGCATTTTCTTTCCTCGGGGCATCGGTTACCGATAATAATTCTCTACTATTCCCTTTGAATTCCTTCACTTTAAGCAAAAATTTAAGAAAATCTACACACCTTTTTTCACTTTGTAGGAGCTTAATATTTCCTCTGATGTATCTCTGTACTTTCCAATCATCTAGTTTTGAATTTGTGACCTGTAGTAGCCCTCTGTGTCCTCTTTCCAATTCCACAAGTCTGACCCAAATTGGATTCTCCAAGGAAGAGTTATGCGAACTCTCCCACAGTGACTTGATTATAGACTAGTTCAGTAGAGCAAACTTGTACGGCATGCCACGAGTCACTGTTTCGACCTTTGGATCTGAAAAATCCACAAAAGAAACTACAGTCCGTCCTCTTTCTCTACCTTCTTACGACATTTCAATCCGATGCTCAGAGAGAGAGTTATGAAGATTTTCCCCAGGTCACTTGTTTTTAATGTAATTCAGGAGTCTGCAAAAAGACCAACTTCCTCAGATCATATCTCCGTAAATATCGCGCAAAAAGCTCTGAAATTTGGACCCAAGGTTCAGCGTGATTTCTTCTCAAATGGGTTTTTTTGGTGACTTCTGAAACGTCACAGAAAAAACTTTATAGCGAAAATGCCACGATGACCTGTTTGGAGCAGCGAAACCCTAGAATCCAAAGCTCTGATACCAAATGTTATGAAATCAGCTCAAGAAAAGATAGAAAAGATAGAAAAGATAGATCAACGCCTTAGAATTAAGCCTCTTCGAGGGGGCAACCTCCTTTACATTACATAAACGAACAATTCTTGGATGATACAAATGACAAAACCTCCTTTCTATATATAGGAGTCTAAGGAGTCACAATATAATATAGTTGACCTAACAATAATAATATAAAGCCACAAAAATAACAATAGAGGGATTCTATGGGGCACAGAAATAACAATATGGGGGTAATAGGGGAACAACAATATAAATAAGGGGTATAACTACAATAGTAATGGGGTAATCACTAGTATTATAGGGACCCAACAAAAAGCTTCTTGGGGTGTAGCATGTCCTTCAGCATCATCAAGTAGCCCCCTAAGCCATGAAGGCCTCTTCCTAGAAGAGGAAGGTTCAGGTGGATAAATAAGATCCATGGGTTCCTCCACATCAGTGATTGATTCATAATCCTTTCCTTTCGGTTCCCTGGTGTCAGCGTCTTGAGAGCTCCTCAAAGTTGAGAGATTGTTCACATTGCTAAGAGCCATATCTTCGTCAAAGGTGACATCCTGACTAATTATGACTTCCCTTTGACTGGTTACATAGATTTTATAGCCTTTAGTATCTTCACCATAGCCCACAAAAATTCCCTTCTTTCCAGATGCACCCAATTTATTTCTTTTCTCTTTTTCCACATGAAAATATACAGGGCTTCCGAAAATTCTAAAATGAGAAACATTAGGTTTCTTACTAGTGAAATTTTCTTCAAGAGTCTTGGAACCCAATGCTTGATGAGGGCATCAAATTTGTACATATACAGCAGCGTTTGTAGTTTCAGCCCATAGAAACTTTGGAAGTCTTTGATCATGTAGCATGACTCAGACAACTTCCACAACCATGTGGTTCTTCCTTCCCGCCACACCATTCTGCTTAGGAGTATGTGGTGTAGTAGTCTCCCTCTTAATGCCAGCGTCAGATATGCCTAAGTGAATCAACTGTAATATATTGGAGGTCTTGCTTTGCCTTGAGGGGAACGGTCCCCTTTTGAGCTTTCCTTAGGCACATCCTAGACATACACCTCCTTTCTCTACCTGGAATTCGGGCATCCTTGTTACCATATGTGTTACATTAGGTAGAGCTTTGTAATGAAGGTGGGAAAACCTCTGATGCCAAAGTTTAGACTGAAGAGTTCTGTCACAAGACATGACACCTAGCAGACTTCCATTGACCTGATATAATGAACCAACACTAAACCCAAGAGTAAAGGCATTTTTAAAAATATTTTTCCATATACATACCTTGCCATTGCTGAAGGTTACCTTCTAGCCTTTGTCTTCCATTGCCGAGATGGAAACTAGGTTCTTTTTGAGGTCAGGTGCATTTAATACATCCTGGAATTTCTAGCCTTATTTAATGCTTGTCCTCTTCCTCGATTTTTCCATCTCTCCTCTTACCTTTGCTATTGAATTTTTCATTTCTTTGATTTCCATCAGAGGGATTTTGATCATCGTCCCGGTGTGAGTCCTTCCTATCAAAGCACTCCCTTTCATAGTGGCCTGCTTTATCGCATATGTGACATCGTCATTTTCTTCCAGCCTTAGGTCTAGCCTTTCCTTTTGATTTAGTCCTAGAATTTTTTTTTTTCTTAGCATGAGAAGAAAAGACAGTAGGAGGATCTTTAGGCATGTGCATTTGTTGCTCTTCTTCCCTTGTTTCTTCTTGCATGCATCTAGCCATTAATTACTCGAAAATGGGAATTACATTATAGTTTAGAAGAGTAGTCCTGAACAGCTACCATTCGTATGATAATCCTCCAACAGTCATGAGTGCCATTTCCCTGTCAGTAATACCCTCCCCAATAGATAGGAGATCGTTCTTGATCTTAATTATGCTTAAGAAGTATGCTTTCATACTCTCATCTTTACCCTTCTTGATTTCCCTCAGTTTATTTCTAAGAAACAAAACTTGATTTGCATCATTAAATTTAAATAAACTCAACAGTCTATCATAGATTTCCTTGGAGGTGTCCAGTTCAAAGATGTAGGCCACCAAGCGCTTGTTGATAGAGTGCTGGATGATCTTCTTCACTTTAATTTCTCTGTTCTTCCATTTGTTCCAGACAGCAGGAGGTGCATTTGATGGAGGCTCAACAATATTGCCTCTCACGTAACCCAACACTCCTTGATCCTCCAGGGTTAGATCGATAGACATCTTTCGTCTGTGATAGTCATCTTTCTCATGGAGCTTGTCTTCGGCAAGAAAGAGTGTTGAGGACCCCATCGTTCTTTTAGGAT
This sequence comes from Pinus taeda, assembly GCA_000404065.3. Taxonomy (NCBI): domain Eukaryota; kingdom Viridiplantae; phylum Streptophyta; class Pinopsida; order Pinales; family Pinaceae; genus Pinus; species Pinus taeda. The sequence goes on along the minus strand of APFE030116450.1, from coordinate 105,277 downwards.
AGCCTTGCTAATATTCTCTTCGGTGATTGCTCTTGCTCTTGCTTGAGATTTGTCTTCACCTCAGCTTTGATACCATGTTAAGTTATGGTATGTTCTATGCTTATAACAATTTACTTCTTTTTCTTATTATATTCCATAGGTTAGCAATTACATGTACATAAAGTAAAGTGTAGATAGAACATTAAACGATTGATAGAAAACAGGCCAAGACAAGAGACACAAGATGTGGCGGCTAGCCAGGGACAAACTCCACAATGTGTGGGGAAAACCTTTGATCAAATCTTCTTTTATCTTCAATAATTCAGTAGAGATAAATAGTACAATAAATATGATTCATATTAGTAGTAGCAAACCCTAGATTAGCAGCATCAGCATTAGCAGCTTCATTATCAAACTAGGGTAGATGATATCTCACAAACCAACCATCAGATTGACTTCATTCCACCACCAAACGTTATAGATTCTAGAGGAGGTTTAGATGAACCTACAACGCATTTCTGATGAGGAGATCTTCTAGGCCACGTAGGTCAATCTTTACTTCTGTAGTTGCAACTTTAGTTTCAACAGTTTCTGGCTTCAAACTAGGGCAGTCGATATCTTGCAAACCGTTCGTCGGATTGACTTCATTCCACCACCAAAAGTTTTGGCTTTCAGAGGAGGTTCAGATGAACCTATAGCATAGTTCATATGAGGAGATCTTATAGGCCATGCACTTCAATGTTTACTTCTGCAGTTGCAGCTTCCGTTTTAGCAATTTCTGGCTTCAAACTAGGGCAGTGGATATCATGCAAACCGTTCGTCAAATTGACTTCATTCCACCACCAAATGTTGCAGCGTTCAGAGGAGGTTCAGATGAACCTAAAACATTGTTCCAAAGATGAGATCTTCTAGGCCACATAAGCCAATCATTGGATCTACAGTTGCAGCTTCAGGTACAACAGCTTCCAGCTTCACATGTGTGAGAGAGACCCATTTCTGTGCAGTAGAGAAGAGACTCATTTCTCGCAGTAGAGAGAGAGAGATGTGATGAGAAGTGTGTGAGTGAAAATGAGGAAAAGTCATCTTATATTTATACACAATGTTGGTGTTTGAATAGATGTGACTATTGGGCTTCTGAGCCTACATGAGTTGTAGGTCGGCTTGATAATAATTCCATAATCAAAATAAATTCATATCTCCATGAATACTTATCGGAATCGAATGATCTTTATATCAATCCTACACCTCTCGACGAGAGGAATCCAATAAAAATATTATCAGCCATGAATAAGATGACCCGCATGAAGTTTTTCCCTAGTTGCCAATTTTAACAATTGTACTTTTTCCATTGTATTTGATTTGAATTATTAGTATTTGAAGTGTCGAAAGCAGTTTCCCATTAGAAATTGAAAGTGACATCTTAGTCTCCCTTTCATTTTTGGAAAGAAATTGTTGAAGTGTCACTTTAAAGAAAAATAGTTCAGATCTATACTTCGTTTTCTTTTTCGCATTCTCACATTAAGGAAACAGAAAAACAAATACATGCATGTGCATTTGCATTTAGACTGCATGCGGAAATTGATTTAGGAAAACTGCATTTAGTGTGCTCTCTGTTCTCTGTCGAAAAAATCTTACTCTTCTTTCCTTAGTAGCTAGGATTTTCATTGCTAAAAGAAAACAAAAGACTATTTATCATTTAGATTGCATATTTAGGAATTGTACATCTACATCATGTGGTGAATCTTGAAAGAAAATTTTCTTAGGAAAGATCAAATATAAAATAAACCTCAATGAACATAAAAATGCTTTGGAACCTAACACAGAACATTTAGAAGTCTAGGATAGAAACGTATTTTGGCATTGTAAAGCCTGGTAACTATCGTTTTCATCGTAGGTTGGATTATTCATACTCTTTGATACGATAAGTGCCAGTGTGGACTTGTGCTCCCACGTACCGTTGAGTATATATTGGGATACCATAATGGCCTAATATCCTTTATCCTTACGAAGTCGTGTCTTCCACCTTATCAATCGCAATGAATTGAATACAACATTCAAGAAGATTGACTGCCGTACGTAAAGTCCTCTGTAATATATTTTTAATTTACCACCGAGGTGTATATTTTAGTTTTGCAATTGGTTTGGTAATCCCCCTACGTAGATTTCCAGAGTAGTCACTTTCGTTCCTTTTCGACTCCTTAAAAGAAAAGGTCCCTCTGAGCACTTGACACTTCAGGCTCATTAAAAATCGAAGGCGACTAGACTCACCTTTAGCCTTTTCTCAACTCTTAAAAATTGAAAAAGCAAGTTGTGTCAAAGTGTCATAAAATTCATTTAATTCAGAATAACATTTTCCCCTTTTTATTTTGAGTTGATCAAGTAATCCGCAATAGTGGAAGAAAGTCAATGAAAACCCCATCTTTCGCAGAGGCTAATGAGTCAACCTTCTTTGACTCCAGAAGCGAAATCATTCCAGGTGAAATGGTCTTGTTTAACTAAGTCGAAATCTCCAAGTTTATTTGAAACTTGTGTTTCAACATCAGTAGACGCTTCAGTTACTCCAATTATTTCCGGTACATTCACCTTTACAGAAGAAGTTTTGCAGTTACAAGAGGACATTAGAACTGATCCTAGTGTAATGGTAGATGCCTCAATACCTGAAATAGCTCCATCTAGAGCTGGTCTAGAAACTCAAGTTCAGTCACCTGAACATCTGGGAGTTGAGTTCGAGAATTCAGGAGGTGTCACCCCTCCAGTATCTGTCACTGCAAAAAGTATACCTTCTTCGGCCCCATAAATATTTTATGGATCTGACAGTCAACCTTTTCCACCAAGACGGATTGCTATAAAAGAAGTTGTAGAGGATCTTCCATCCAGTACTCCACTGCATTTTGGAGCTGGGATCCACTTATACCCTTCTGTTCCTAAACTTAGTTCTTTCAATCGCCCATCATCGCAAGTTCCTCTCGAATCATTAGGAAGTCTTTTGGATAGATTGAATATGTATGAACAAGCAATAACATCTAGGACTGTGTCATCTACTACAGCCATAGTAGAACCTCCTGCTACCACTCCTACAATGTTTGCCAGTATACCATCCATCCCAACTAGTTATCAATCGCTAGATGGAGTCCACTAAGGGACTATTTCGATGACATGGTCTATTCCCATTATTTCTTCCGGGACCTTATCTGGAATTTCTTATGTTGAAGCTCAGCAAATTGATCCTACATACCAGTTTCAATTTGGGCAGCCCAGTCTTCAAAGACACATCTATCCTTTGAGCACTAGATTGCTGCCATACGGGGTGCAATATACTTTTTCATTATTCCCTCCTGGAGAAGAACCGTACGAGAGCTCATAAAAGTTCAGGTCAAACTGGAATTACATCCAATGGTTGGATACCAATACTGCCTCAACAACCAAGGGTTGTATATTCAATACAACCAACCCTACATGTGTCAAATATTACCACTACTTCTGTTATTGTGATTGTGTCGCAAGTACAAGCATAGCTTGTTGTATGTCAACCTCAAATTACTTAGGTCACGGTACAACAGCCTCTTGTCTCTACGGCTCTGCCACAATCTCAGATTAGTGCTTCTTTGACTGGAACGACTCAGGCTCAAACAAGTGTTATGACTCGACATCTTGGTCAATCATCCAGTATTGGGAAACAACAAATGGTTCAACAACCATGGCTGGTGCAATATCAACAACCCTAATTCCAACGATTTTACTGAGGACCTGAGCAACAAGGTGCTTGAGGTAATGGACAACCGCATTGTCAAAATGGTTATCAACAATCGTTCCATACTAGTTATGTCCATCAACCTTATCAAAGTTATCAGAATCAAATACATTATGTTGGTATGCAAATACCCACTGCTCAAGCAATCCCATCTTATCTTGGGTATGCTTCGCCAAACCTGAAACAGTTGCCCTTCGTAGCAACTTTGAAATTACCAGATTTGAACCAGTTAACCAATGATCCAATTGCCTATGCACCTTGGTGGCCAGTGATTCCTCATAAAATTCTGTCAGATATTCCTAAATTCAATGGAAATCTGGGTTAAGATCCATCGAATCACGTAATGACCTTTCATTTGTGGTGTTCATCCAATACCCTGAATGATGATTCGATTAGACTTCATCTTTTATAGCGAACATTAACTGGTCCAACAGTGAAATGGTACATTGAATTTCCTAGAGCATCATTTGATAACTTTAGTGCCCTTTCCACTACCTTTTTAACCCACTTTCAATTACCCATAGGGTATGAAACAGGAAGAAAACTCCTTACCAATTTTAAATAGATGACCTCCACTCACATATCTGATCATATTCATGAATGGTGACAATGTCGTCAAATGGTAAAGACCTATGTTCTTGATCAGCTTCTAGCTAAGTGGTTTATTAAGTTGTTATTACCTTCTATTATAGAAGAGGTGGCGAAAGGAGGAGTTGTCACTGAAGAGAAAGTCATTGCTCATGCACAATATCTGGACTTTATTTATACTCAGTCTGGCACGCTCTATGACAAAATTCCTGACGCTCCTAGACTGGAATTTTTCGTTCCTCCCCCTCCTAAATCAAACATGGACTCTCATGATAGCGATGGTGTGATTGGTACCTCAAGTATGCAAACCACAAAGGCTCAAACTGGTAAAGTCCTTGCAGTTTCCAGCAAAAAAGAAAATGAAAGACTTCCTACCTCAAAGGTTAATGTTGTGTCATCTGACAAAGGAAAAGAATCGAAGCAACTAGGGGGAAAGAAGAAAAGGGAAAAGAAGAAGAAGAAACAAGAAGATTCACCTCCTGAAAAATATTCTGAAAGCCCTACTGGGTGAAAGAAACTAGGTCAACCATGCTTCATATGCAATGAGGACCATTATAAAAAAAAAATTCTACATAGAGCTGAGGTGAAGAAATTTTTAAAATCTTCAAGCACCTCAGCGGTGTTGACTGATCCATTTCTGAACCCAGAAACCATCCTGGTTGCTACTGATAATGCTTCCCCATCCCAAGTGCTTATGTTATCCGTGTCGAAGCAGCAAAATTATGCTTTGATATCAACAAGGAACAAAGATTACGTGAATCCACAGATGTCAAGCAACAACAAGGTTAATGATCAACCTAGCAGTTCGACAACAACTTCATCAGAAGTTGTGCCACCCATCATTCCTGAACTAATAATAAACCACCAGAGGGAGTAGTACATAAATCAACATTTAATCCTCGTGCTCGAGCAGCACAAAATTATAATATAGTAGAGGATCTGGCACAATCATCATCCGTTATGTCAACACTTGAAGTACTACAGACTTGCCCCTCCCAAAAGCAAGCTTTATTATCAGTAATAGGTGGGATTGACCCAATGGATTCCAATATTGTGGCCTTTGATCACAAAGGATATGAACCTTAGTTACTGGCACAACTCACTTTCCTTATACAGGTAAAAGCCCTGAATGAAACTGTTCATCGAATGATCATTGATGAAGGCGCATCCACCTGTATAATGTTAATGAGTTGCTGGAAAACTTTAGGCTCACCACCCTTGTCACAATCATCGATGACATTAAAAGTGTTCGATGGAAGAACATACATGCCTTATAGGATACTAAGTAACTTACAAGTTGAACTGGGAGGTAAAACAATGGAAATTGAAGTTGAAGTTATCGATGGAAACCTTGACTACAATATCCTACTAGGAAGGCCATGGATTTATGCTATGGCTACTATTGCGTCGACATACTTTAGAAATATTTTATTCACCTTCTAAGGCAGAATTAGGATCGTTGACCAACTAACCTTTCTCCCCAACAGTTCACAAGTCACGGGAAGCATGCCAATGATCCATGGAATCTCTCAATCGCTTCAAAATGTCAGAGTAGGCCTCCTAAAAGAACTTGCCTTAATGGGTACTTTTTCCCTACTACCTCCCAGTAATTTGGCGGAAGTGGCCACGGTGGAAACCTATGATATGGTATCTTCTACATCAACAAAGATTAAGAATATTTTCGAACATTTTTTTAGCATGGATCATCACCGGGTATTGCCTCCAAGCCCAATAGAAATTTTGTAGCAATCAATTTTCTTAGCTTGGGAAGCAAATCCAAATCAACACTCATCGAGTGTTTGGATAAATAGGTCTCAAGAATATGGCACCTCTTCAGATTCTTGGTCGCATGTACACTCTATAGACGAATGAATCATTCAGTCAAAGATGATAGGAGAGGCACCATGGGAAGATTACCACCATCATTCCCATCTTCAAAATAACGACGAAGATTATTCCAGTGACCTAGAACATCTTTCTGTTTTTTATTTTCTATCAAATACTATAAATACAATGGATTCCTAGTGAAATCTATCCAATATTGAAGAAACTATCACCATAAATATCTCGAGCAAACCTGATGTTGTAGAGAATATTCATGTCAGCAAATATTGGTCTTCTTCAGAACTGGAAATATACTCTACTCTCTTTCATGAATTCAGAGATGTCTTAGCATGGCCGTATGATGAAATGCAAAGCATTGACTCAAGCATCATTGAACACAAAATCAATATGTATCTAGATGTCAAACCAATATGACAATGGCTTCGACACGTTCACCCGAAGAAAGCCACTTCCATCAAGGTAGAAGTTGAAAAATTTTTACATGTTGGTTTCATTTACCATGTTCCCCTAACTGATTGGGTATGGAATATTGTTCCTGCGATGAAGAAACAAGGAACGATTAGAGTGTGCATTGATTACAGGGATGTAAATCAAGCTTGTCCAAAGGACAACTACCCTACACCCTTTATCGTCCAGATAATTGATGAATGTGCCAGATGTAAAATCTTTTCATTTATGGATGGACTTTTTGGATATAATCAAACAAACATCCTCCCATAGGACTAGTCAAAGACTACATTTGTATGTCCATGGGGCACATTCGCGTACCATAAACTACCTTTTGGTTTAAAGAATGCAGGAACGACTTTTCAGATGGAAATGAACTATCCCTTCCATGACATCAAACACATCGTTCAGCCATATCTCAACGATCTACTAGCTCATTCGCGAAAGCGGATTGATCATCCGTAGCATTTGAGAGCTATATTTCTACATTGCCGACACTACAAAATATGACTCAATCCACACAAGTGTGTGTTTTATGTCAGTTCCAGTCATTTACTTGGTTTCATAGTTTCTAAGGATAGGATTTGACTCAACCCATGTAAGGTTTAGGCAATCATCAACATGCCTCCACCTTGAAATTTGCTTCAGATTCAGAAACTCGAAGGGAAAGCAAACTTTCTAAGGAGCTTCATTCCAAATTACGCCAAACTTGCTAAAGGTTATACACGTCTTTTGAAAAAAGAAGTGCCCTTCAAATGGGATCAAGTTGAGCAAGATTCCTTTGATGCTTTAAAATATTCCCTAATAAAATCATCATTAATGTACGCTCCTGATTATCAAAAAGACTTTAGCCTATACCTTGCGGTGGCAGATACGACCATCACAATGGTTTTAGTACAAGATGACGATGGAATTGAACATCTAGTCTATTATTTAAGTCGCAACTTAAATGATACATAAATGAAGTACTATTATGTTGAAAAGATGGCTCTAACAGCTCTTCAAGCAGTACAGAGATTTCGACACTATATCCTCTTTCACAAAATGAAAATTGTGTCAGATTGCAACCCTATGACGTACATCCTGTCGTGTCAATTACTGGGGGGGGAATATTCAAAATGGATAGAGATTTTGCAAGAGTTTGATTTGGAATTCATAAAATCCATATCAAATAAATCTCTAGTTTTTGTAGAGTTACTACGTGACCTCCCATTGTCGTCCAACGATTCGACATCCAAAGCATCAATCGTGGACGAATCCTTGTTTATGATATTGTTAAGCGATCCATGGTATGGAGATATATTAATCTATCTCCAAACCCAAACCTTTAGGCCTAATACCTCTCGCTCTGAACAATGATGTACTCGATAACAAGCAAAAGACTGCATGATCATTGTCGATATAGTTCTGCGAAGGTGCCTCACCCATGAGGAGGCCAGAAAAGTCCTGAATGATTGTCATTCAGGTACGTGTGGGGGGCATCAATCTGGCTATGCGATGACACAAAATATCTTACGAGCAAGTTACTTCTAGCCTACTATATTCAAAGATTGCATAATCACAGTCAGAAGTTGTTGTGCTTGTTAGATCTTCGACTGCAAAACCAGACTACCACCTGCACCGCTGCATCTAGTAGTTGTTGTTGGGCCATTCACCAAATGAGGCAAATATTTCATGACATGCAACCCCACCTCGGCCAGGGGGCATGTGTATATCATAGTCATAGTCAGCTATTTTACAAAATGGGCTGAGGTGATGCCTACATTAAACAACAGCGGAAAAACGACTGCTCTTTTCTTTTTCAATCATGTAGTCTCTAGATTTAGTGTTCCACAAGATATAGTCACAGATCATGGATTGCATTTCAACAATCACATGATGGTTGAGCTGGCTACCAAATTAGGATTGTCCCAGGATAGTTCTACTCCATATTATCTGCAAGCTAACGGCCAAATTGAGGCCCTGAACAAAGTCCTGAAGTGCATGCTGCAAAGGATGACCGGAGTCTCCAAATGGAGTTGGCACTTAATCCTGTACTCAGCCTTGTGGGCATATAGGAAATCACTAATAAATGCGACCGGGTTCACACCCCTTTAGTTGGTGTATGGCTTGGAAGCAGTCTTACCGATTCAGTGTGAAATTTCATCTCTCAAGCTCATAGTCGACCTACTCCCTGGAACTTCATAGGAAGAGGCTTGTTTCTTGGAATTAATCCAATTGGATGAAACCCATCGTGGCACCGCTTTGGCTAATGAAGCTCATAAGAAACGAGTCAAGGTGCAATTTGACAAAAATGTTAAACCCCGTGCCTTCTTAGAAGGTGACCTGGTCTTACTTTACAATCAGTAATCCGATAAATTGGGGGCAGGTAAGTTCCAACCACTGTGAATGGGTCCCTACATTGTTAAATGAGTATTAACAAAAGTAACCTATGATCTAGTAGATTACAATGGGATTCCACTTTTGCAACCTCGAAACAGGCTATATCTTAAGCGTTACTATGCTTGATTAAGTGTATTAATCTCTTTACATGCTTTTGTTTCTTTTTTTTTCATCAAGAGTGATCATTTTGGTTAGGTAATCCACTTTGCATTTGTTGCAGATGTTGGACATGTTGGAATCATTCGTTGGATATGCTGATGAAGCTAGTCGTAGTAGAGGGATATGCATTGGTCGATCAACGAACAACATCGCTGAGTACAACACGTTGATGGAGCTTCTCTCTGATTCCATCGCACATGGCATATGCCGAATTATTGTTAGGATAAATTCACAAGTCGTCATACTACAACTTATTGGCGTCTATTCTATTCAGAATCCGGCTATTTATTTTATGTTCCTAAGGGTTAGGATTTTGGAAAGGTAGTTTGGTTCTATTCAATATCAACAAATTTCTAGAAACTTAAACAAATTAACTGATTCATTAGAAAATTATGTGTTAGATAGACATTTGTAGCATTTATAAAGGAAAAAGCATTTCAATCAAAATTTGCATCAAGATCATATAATTTAACCAAAATAAAAACTCTAAAAAATAAAAAATATATATAACTATTTATAGCTTTTACAAAGTGTTTTGTGTCCAGGACAAAATTGGTCATACGACCCAAAAACTCAAAAATGTAGAAAAGCACCCTAGACTAATGGTGCTGGTGATAACAAGTTGCCGCCTTTGCGATCATGCGTAAAAGCCTAGTCCATCAACTCGACACACTAGTGGTATGGCGCTATAATCTATGAGGTAACTCGGCAATCCTCACATCCTGAATACCAAGGGTGAGACCCTCGATCTGATCCTGCAATACTGCAAGGGTATCTACTATGTTGATATCGTGAAGGACAATCCTCCCTATAGCCTCTCCTACTGGAATGGCAGCCGCTACCCTCGAGCGCACTGCTGGTCGCACTGGTCAAATATCTGCACACATATACGAGTTTAACTAGTCTTGATAACCTTTAAAAACACAAGAACATTATAAAAGCAATAAATAGAGATATAGCCAGATCTTTTTGCCTATAATACCCCACTGCTCACCAGCCGATAATGCCAAATCCAAGTCACCTCAAAAGTCCATCCCAACATACAGATACTTGGTGAAGACCATCTCCTGACAGTTGAACCACTGAAAGAAGGCATCAGCTAACGAAATCTGCGATTGACCAGCATGTATGGCCATGAGACCGACCCATCTCTGCATCCGTGATTCCCTCGATGATGGCAGTCCAAGTGAAATGTATTGTGGCTGTATTAGTGGTGTCTTCTCCAAGGAAAACGTGGTCAGAATGGAACCATAACAAAAGTTCTTGGATCTTCCATTCTTCACTATGGAAAGCTATTCTTTTTTAACCGGAAGTACTACATCACACCAGTTGAATACCTTTGGTTCAAGGCATTCCAAAGCATATTGCATATAGGACCTGTTGGCCAAATGAAGAGTCACGCTGCCAGCCAATCTAACAAAGGTGAATAAAATAGTCCTCAAGGACCAGTCAGTGACATATTAGATACTGATCTTATCATCCCTGCTCGGCTGATATTCATCTCTACAAAAGTAACGAATATAATCCCTCACAAATTCACCCCCATGGGCGGATCTTAATAGTGAGAGAGGGGTGCCACGCCTTGATAACCCAGTCAAAAAGTAGAATTCCTCAACTGTCAAAGGGATGGATTTACCACTAATTTGGAACACTTGGTTGGTAGGATCCCATGCATCGAGAATATATTGCAACAAATTGATTTGTTGCCTCATGCTGGATATGCGAAATAATTTGAGCAAGCCACAGTTTCACAATGCAGTAACTGTACCTGGATCATGTAAGGCAATCATATCCTCTTCTTCATGCTCATGTTCATGCCATGTAATGACCATATTCATCTGATGAATCTCTAAAAAAAAAACAAGAGAGGAATTAGGATCCTAATTTGGGCAAAAACAGGCAAAATTTCCATGAAAAACCAGTGCATAAACTTCTCCTCCTACGCCCATCGCACCCTGGCTGTGTACAGGGTGGGATGCATACTAACTAGCCAATGGCTAGCTCAGTATGCATTGCACCTTTTGATGCATACCAGGTGTGATGGGGAGAGAATGAATTGTTAAAACACCTGAGACCCAGAAAAATAGGAAAAGATACTAAGAATTAGAAAAGGAAAGAATGCAATTGAAGAGCTCAAGGTTGGCTCCTACCTGGTCCAAACGACGCCAAAAATAGTCCACATAATCTCTTGGAATCAAATGATGAAAATCGAGGGGGAAAACACCTCGAGAGCTCCAACAATCCCAAATTTGAATGAAATGGTAAAATGAGAGGTAAAACTACTTTTATGTTACTGTTCACGTAATTCAAGTAAGATGTTGGTTTTTGACTCATTTTTCAAGCATGTATTTACACTTCTAATCAATTTGATGGAGCAATTGAATAGGTAGTACGATCGTTGAATGAACAAAATGTTAATGGTGAATTGAACATCTCTAACTATTATAACGAGCAATATTTCTGCAAAGCTCAAGCTTGTTAAGAAATAAACCTAGCAATGAGCAATGTTACTACAGCATTCAAGCTCATTAAAAAATAAACCCGCCACTGAGCATAGTTTCTACAAATTCAAGCTCATTAAAAAATGAATCCACCCTTGGTAAATAGCCTTTGTGATTGCATTGCTATCAGCCTTTTGAGCCTTGGTCGTGTTCTTACCGTCACCTCCACCCTTCTAGAGAATCATATGCCTCCACTTGATTGTTTACCCTTTTGAGGAATGGCTGGGACGAGTGATTCTATTAGCCACCCTCGTTACGCTATCGTGTTTGAAAAGTTCCAAACCTACCTGGAACTAGTTGCTACCCAGATACATCACTCGTTCCTAAAAAATGAGTCTCTTTTAAGCTCTTTTTAGACTTGTAAAATATGAAAATATTGCCGAGCCACTAGCCTTTCTAGCTCATTAAAGTAAAGGGAAGCATCATCCCTCCTCTATATTTTAATCTTATTGGACTTGAGGGATCATTACACAAAATGATCGAGTGCTTTTCTTGTTCAACTGCCTAAAACTATCGATAAGTCATCCCTTTCATATTATTTTATACTTTTTCGGACTTAAGGGATTATAACACGAAAAAGGACTACTAGAGTTTCCTTTCTGTCTCTTTTCAAATACTCTAAATATGAAAAGGACTAAGTTGTCTTTGTCATTAAACTCATTAAAACAATAGTGACAAACTTGTTTTTCTAGACAAGAGCGACTTTCACTATCGCTAGGCTCACTAAAATAGGGCGACAGGCTTGCTCGAAGGGAAAATTATAGAACAAGCATATGCTATCCTCCTCAAGCTTGACAAAAATAAAGAGGTACTCATCAAAAATGACTAGGGAAAAAGGGAAGAAAACTTAAAGAACTTCATTGGTAGTAGGTCGCTCTTGAACATGACACTTTCACTCCATCACCATGATTGAGTCGGGTTTGGTTATTCTGTTCACCATTACCATTGGCCCTTCGTACCATCCATGGGGTTAACACTACCGATCCATCACACTATCACCGATATGTTCAAGAGAAGTCGCTCAGAGAATTCACCAACCCAGCTAATGTCTCATCCATTGCAATACCTTCACGCTCCATTTTTCATGACCGCCACCCTGAACCTTGTATCATCAGATCATTTTCACCTTTAGAAAATCATTTACTTCATTTCATGTCATAGATGTGGGACTCATTAAGGCCCTCCTATGATGGGTCACTTCTTGTTGACATTATATCATTATCCAAGAAGTTGACTTAGGAACAGCCCTTTCAGTACTTTGAAGCTTGCATGCTTCAATGGAAAGTTTCTCACTTCCGGCGGCAGGTTTACATCAATGGCCTTTGACTGAAAGATTTTGCATGGTGTTCGACGTCAAGTCCTATATTCACACCACGTGAATTGTACTGTAGTAAGTTGACGGTCATTATCATTATCGGTGATTCCTCTCGCACCTATTAACAGCTTACATCATTGGCTGGTAATGAGGCGATGTCTTTCCATGTTCAACTTCAAGACATCTCTTCACATGGATCGACTTGTACATCAGACGAAGATTGAACGAGTTTGAAGACCCTTGATCTAGTTTCATCCATCTAGGCTAGGATATATTCAGGAAAATAAAGACATCAAATGTACTCTGTAGCTACACAGATGATCATCCAAGCTAATGGACGATGGCTCTACCAGAATCATTAGTCTACCACGGAGATGATTATCTGCACTATGTACATGAAAATGAATTTATAAAGCTGAGCATGGGAATGCCCACCTTTGGTCGATCCCCTTTGGTCCTCTCCTTATCAGTCGAGCAGCTAAAGTTCCTCTCCTTTCACAGTCGAGCCCTGCTGGACCTTATGGTTGATCAATTTATTCCTCTCCCAATAAAGCATTTCACCCGACATCAGAAGATTTACGACCTCATGCTTTAGTGGGCAATTGTTATAGACATATTTGGGCACTACAACCCCAATCACATATGTTGATAAACCAAGGGCTCTCAAACCCCTAAAAGTGTTGTTTCAAATGCTAAAGGATCAAGGTCAACTAATTACATCATTTCCGAGAAGTTCTCTCTGAAAAACTACTCAGAACTGGTCAAAACAAGACCATACAGACTGCTCCATGCTGAGGGTGCGATGCATCTCACCTATTACACACAAGGGTTGCGATGAATACTGAAAATCCCTTCTGTAGGGTGCAATAAGCGAGAGTAGACAAATGGCAGAGGCAGTTTGCTAGGTGGAAACTCAAAGAATCTTCTAGAAACTGCTCATATGACACTTGACTCTCTGAATTCACTTGGGGATGAGTAAGAGATCATGAAATCTCCAAGTGGAACCAAGAAATATCAGTGAAATGAAAATAATCAAAAACCCAGAAGCTGACTCACCCCTCTGCAAATATCTATAAATGGATCCCTCATCCCAGAGATCCAGAGGCTAGAATTTTGTAATTTTTAAGGAAGTGTTGTTGGTTTCTCTTTGAGACATTGTTTTGTTGGGTGATCTTGCTTTTGATGAGGTGAAGAGGGCTTTCATGCTGGGTGGATGATGCTAGATCAGATAGCTAGGTTGTAATCCTCTCTTCTACTTTTATTATCAATAAAGCTATTTGAGTTTTCCTCCATATACTTGTGTAATTGTAAATCTTGTATTTGTGGATGCAATTGTATGGTTAATGTACCTTTGGTTCTACATTGTTTATGGCATTATAGATCTCTATGCTTTGATGGTATTTTACCAGCTTTGCTTCTAAAGGTGTTCTTTGAAGCAGGACAAGTGAGAAAGAAGTGGTTGAAGCTCTATCAAAGGAGAGAGGAAACAAGCAAGGAGCCAAGCGAAACACTGAGGTTGGTCCTCTTTGCTTCTCTCTTATCTGTGATCCATAGAGGAAAACACAAGTTGCTTTGAATTGTTTGTTTCTAAGATAGCTACCCATCTTAGTGGGACTAGTAGATCAAATAGTGACGCTAGTTTTCCTGGAAACATCTAGGTAGTTCAGTTTTTCCCCTTGGATATTAGAACTCATATAAGAAATAGGGACTTCATTACCATCATCATTTTTTTGAGTGAGAATTGTGGCATATGAAAGATCAGAAGTAAAAGTGTACAAGAATAATTCTTTTCCAAAATTTGGACTGACCAATGCAGGAGCTTCTACGATGTCTTCCTTGATTCGCTGAAATGATTTCTTAGCTTCATCGCTCAACTTATACACAATGTCTTTCTTCATCATCAGCTACATGGGGCACACTATTTCTGCGAAACCTGAGACAAATTTTCTAACGAAATTGATATTCCTGAAGAAATATTGCATGGCCTTCTTATTTGTAGGGGGTTGTATTCTCATGATGGTTCCTATTCTTTCAGGATCATTAACAATCCCTTCTTTAGAGAGGATATGAACTAGTAGCTTCCCTTCTCTGACTATGAAGACGCTCTTCTTGGGATTCAATGATATTCGATACCTTCGGCATCTTTCAAAAATCTGCCTCAGGTGATAAATATGATCTCTTCTATGATATGAATACACAGTGATGTCATCAATGTAAACCACTACTTATCTATTAATCAACCCTCGGAAAGCTATGCCCATAGCTCTCTGGGATGTGGTGTCCATATAACTAAGTCTGAAAGGAATATTACGATATGCGTAGGTGCCCCATTTAGTGTTGAAGGTTGTCTTCAACTGATCCCCACTAGATACCAACACTTGATTATATCCTGAAAACCCATCTAATAGGGACAACATTTCAAACCCAGAAACACACTGAAGGATGTGTTCAATAAAGGGGATAGGATAGTTATCCTTTTATGATGCTTTGCTTAGGTTTTTGAAATCGATACATAGCCTGATATCTCCATTTTTCTTCCTTACTAGCACGAGATTGGCTACCCAGCGAGTGTGTCTGAGCAGAAAGATGATTTTAGCATCCAACATTTTGTTTAACTCTTTCTTCACCAACGGTTCTAGGCTTGGATGCATATTGTGAAGATTTTGTTGGTAGGGCTTAGCCTCCTTTTCTAAAGGAATTACATGCTACATAACACTGGTATGAATGGTTTTTAGGTCTCCATATGTCCATGCAAAGATATTTTTATATTCCTTAAATAGCTTGACAAATGCAACCTTTTCTTGTGGAGAGCACCCCAAGCCCAAATTAAGAGTTTTTGGTCTTCTTTAGTCCCAAGTTTGATCGATCCATACTTCATGGATGAGTTATGTGTTTTGCAATTAGTTGGCTTCTTGAATTTACTATGCAGGTCATACAAGTGCTCCATCTTGACAACTGACTTGGGAATCATATTGGACTGATCCTTTCCTCATATTCCCTCTTGTTCATAAGCTCGTCGTGCTCTTTTTCATCAATAACTGCATTCTTAAAAGTCTCCTTGTAGTGCAAGAACTCAAGGATTTCCTCGTCATCTTCGAATACCTACTAGCTTAAGATGTTATCAGGCACGGATGGTCCAAAAATAAATTCAACATAACATTTATTCTTCTTCAATTTAAAATCAGGCAAAGGTTTAGCAACCATACTAGCCATCAGATCAACATCTTGGTTTTTCCCTCAAGGTATATATGTGATATTAAAAGAATCAAAATTGTTAATTAAGCCCCATACCTCATGTCGGTACCTTATTAGGTGTGGCGAATTGTAGTGTATCCTCTTCCTTACCTGATCCATGATTATCTGTGAGTCACCAAAAACTTTAATATTTTTCACCTTCATATAAATGGCTTTCTTTAGGAACTGCAGCAAGCCATCATACTCTACAGTGTTGATGGTGTATGTGAACTCCAACCGACTGGCTATCAGATGTTGGTTCCCTTGTGGATCAACGAGAATGCTGCCAACACCTGCACCTTCAAGGAAGTTAGAGCCATCAAAAGAGAGTGTCCAAAACACAAAGTCTAGTGTTACATCAATTGAATTGCTTCCTACGAAACTAGTTCTATTATCTACTATATTACAAGGTGCTTCATCAGTTGGATTACAAGGGAGTGCTTCCAATTGTGTGTTTATCACAGTTTCTTCAGTTGTTTCTGCATGGAATTTTCCGAAACAAGTTTCTGTGTCACAAACATTGAAACTATAATTCCCAACGATGGAGCTAGTAAACATTATAGGTTCATTGGTACCATTTAGCTCTGTCACTACATACTTCACGTATCTTTCACCATCAAATCTCAACATATCACCCTTCCCCTTTTGAGGTAGCAAGATTTGGGACCAATTAGTTGAGAAGTATCCATTCAATTTTTCTAACCAATCCCTACTAAGCAGAATTCCATAAGCCTCGGGTATATCGACTACCACTATATCAATGACTTGTGTGTATTGTGGTTTAGCAGTCATTCGAATCAATACATCTTTCATTTCCCCAATTACTTTCACATCTGTCCTATCTAATTGCATGATTCGAGTTCCAGTTTTCTTAGTTATCGTATGAAATCTTCTAGCAATAGTGTAAGGCATCACAGTGGATGAGGCACCTGAGTCTAGCAAGAAATTATGTACGTTCATGTTGAAGATTTTGAAAGTGATAAGGAAAGGGGGAGTCATGGATTTAGATTTCCTTCCTATCAGGGATGCATTGACATCTTGGGGGTATTGATTAATTTTTGATAGGGTGGCTTCCATGGCTACTGGCTTTTGTGCTGTGTTGGGAGTACTAACAGGTCTAGAGACTGACTTCTGGGTTTGGTTGCTTACGATGTTGGGAGTTTTAGAGTTCCACTCATTCATAGCTTTCAAGAGAAAATCTCTTTGTTGCGTTAATTTCAGCAAATCAAGGTATGTGATATTAGTCCTATATTACTTAAGATCATCCATAATATTGTAATCAGTGTTACAAACATGATAGGGCAAAGTAAACATACCGGTTTTCCCATTCTTATGTCGGTGTTTACCATTTTGAGTTTCCTTCGTTGCAATGGGAGATGCATTTTCTTTCTCAAGATGGTTTGCCACTGGGGTATTCTTGGACTGACCACTAGGTCTACCCTACTTAACAGGAACTTTGGGAGTGGGTGTCTTCATAGGGTACACATCTTTCTTGGTCTGATCTATAGGCTTCATCACACCAGCAAGTGGCCCTTTTCTTGGTGTGTGGATTTCATTAGTGTGGATCTCTGCCAAACTATCTACTTGATCATCATCGTTCTTGTTTGTATAGAAATCCCACAGTACGTTGATTTGAGATTCTTCTTCCAAGGGATCTTCTACTTGGTATTCTTCCTCATCTTATTGTTCCAGCTCTAGATCCACTATAGGTTCTTCTTAGTTAAGGAGCAATCCAATAAGAGCCAACTCTTCTGTATTTAAATTCCCTTCATTGGAGTAGGCAGTGCAGGTGGACCATGACCACCTTCTCCCTTCTTACGATAGAAAGGTTTGAAAGGTTTTATGTTGTTATACTCTCATCCACTCCTACTTGTCAACTTCTTAATGATCTGATGCAAACCTTCTACATCTGTGGTATCCTTTTCTTTGGTTTTAGCCCCTTTATTATCAATCCCACTATTCTTCTTAGATGCTTGAGAGAGTTTCTTTTCTCCAACTGTATGATGGCATGCTATGAGTTTCTTTTCTTTGGTTTCCATTTTCAGATGGGATTGTTATAAAAATAAGGCCGTAGGGGTTTTGACATCACCATACTTCTCTAAAAAGGCCTGTTGAAAGGCAGCTCATGAAGTGATCGATCCAGTTCTCAAGCTAAAATACCATATGGAAGCTGCACCAATCAAGGTAAAATGGAATAGGCAACATACTATATCTTCATTAGCTACCCCAGCATGAGCATGACCAGGAAGAAAGCATGAATATGGTTTTAAGTGGTGTCTACCCGCTCAAGGTCGAATTTAGGCAGTACTCTTTTTACATTCTTGGGTAAGGAATGCTGCTGCCCGAGTATCACCATGGCATCCTGAGAGAGCTAGGGAGGAAGTTCTCCTTGAGGAGGTGGGAGTTGGTTTCCACCCAGTTGAGGAATATTAGCCATATCAAGGTTAGGGATGTTTTGGTTGAGGGTTTCTTTGTTAGGATTTTCCAAATCAGGCCGGGGATTGCCTTCAGAAGGGGAATCCTCAATAATTTATTCCCAAGGAGAGTTGATACTCTGCAAAGAATCAAGCACAATATCTTCAAGACAAGGGGCTGCAGATGTCTCTTCGTTTATGTGATAGACCCTTGGCTTTATTTTTGCTGTCGGAGGTAATGATTGAAAGATAGGAAGATGTGATAGGGAATAAGCATAAGCCTGAGTAAGTCTTTCGACTGGTTGTTCTTGAGTGACAATATACTCCAACCACGTCTCTTCTTGAAAATGAGGCTTTTCCTAATAAGAGGAAGGGTATTTTCGACCTTCACAATCCATGCGTTAATATTTTTGAATCCATGTGTTGAACTTATAGATGAAATCTTGAAAATTTGTGGACGGTGGTTTAGGCCCTCCTTCTAGTGCCAATTTGTTGATTCGCTATACCAAAAAGGGGAACTAACCTGATCACAGACCCCAATTAGGCCTACTTTCATTTGGAATGGCTAGTTCCAACGGGTTTTAAGGGACCCTATGAAATGTAATAGGTGTTGAAATATTTCTTCTGGGAAGAAGACTTCAATTAAGTCAACAAAATAAAACCACTAATCACTATGTATTAAATCCTATCTACACTACTTCTAACTACTCTAATCTATTCCTAATCATCCTAATCTATCATGCAGGAGGAAAACATAAGGAGGTTAAACATCATATATAAATCCCAAGTCCGAATGAATTAATTATTGGTCCACATAAGAACATGGTTGTATTAAATCGTAATCACAATGAAATTACTTATATAGGAATATACATTCCTTTCCATACAAATAACACTTGCAACTGATGTTTAACAAAGTTTGGAATTAGCAAACTTCCATGAATTATCAATGCTATTGAATAACATTCAAATAACTAGGAATAACCATGAACAGTTAGTTATCAATGTGCAAAAATAAAATCACATTTGTCTTCATACCAGCAACAACACACTAATTCTGAACATATTAGCGAAAGGAGAAACAAAAAAAAAAAATCCCTTCTCTCTTATATGGAAGTAATATTTATTCTTCAGGTATCGACCCTTCATCTTCCCCTCTTCCCTTTCAATATATCGATCCAAATAAATGGATGAAGAGCCATCGGTGTCATCGTTGACATGTAGAAGGCATTTCCTGTCACTGGAGCGCTTCATTTCCTAGTGAAATAAATAGATGTTGATCAGAGGATGTTGACTGTGTGTCATCTCTTCATGATGAGATTTGGGGCAGTTTCGCTTTAGGAATACACAGGAAACATATGGAAATCGACCAACAACACCTAAGGCCGCTTCTATGAATGGAACACATCCGCTCATGCATCTTTCATTTGGAGCCATACTTGATGCCTACGCACCTATACTTCAACCTTGCTTGACTTCTCTCGATATTCGCCTACAGAGATAACTGACATTAGTCATACTCATATAAATATGATATAAATGGTTAAAAACACCAATCTTGCCTTCATGAAGCGTTTATAACATCAGAAGGAATAAATGTGAAAGAATTGGCTCCTTTTTTTTAATTCACGCATCGATTAAGTCTCACAAGAAAAACTCAATTTACATTGAAAATCACCATAAAACATAGAAAGAGATGGTATTTCAGAAGGTGTCATAAGTGGTAACCAGTATTGCGAGGAAAACCCTGATTCCATTCTTCAAATGACACATAGCAGCTAGGATGAAAGAGGATACCACTTTTTGGGTCGGCTCGAGCAACTTGTTCTCCTGAAATCTGCATGGATCATTGGATCCACGAGGGGTAGATCAACGGTGGAGGATTGGGGTAGGTGGACCCAAAATATATGTAAATGACACTTAATATTCCTGGTGGGTCTGCAATGTATGATTTCCCTTTGAAAAGCCCCACCTTCAATGTTTCTCGAAAACTCAAGAATATACGAGAAAACCCTGTGTCTGGCCATAAGACCGGACCTGAAATATTATATATGGGGGCCTATACTCTATCCGGTCCGCCATATCACATCACATCGTGCCATGTGTTTGGGCTTAAAACTATGCCGATTGCGCCTTTCGACTAGCCGAACCCGACATACATATATGTCATGGTTCATAATCCTTTCGGGTGCACCCCATAAGAGTCCTCTTTGAAAAACCCCGACCCCAGCATATTATCAAATAACATGGGAAAAATCAATTCTGGCCATTGGAACAGACTTGAAAATTTATATGCCTGGCTCTATATTCATCGGTAGGTCCAGGTGATTATGTTGTGCCATATATATAGACCCCGAACCTCGCTGATAGTGATAAGCAATGGGTCCCGAACCGAAACATATATATAATATATATATATATATATATATATATATAGTAATATATATATTATTATATAATATATATCAATATATAGATACATACATACATTATGTTTAAGAAAACCATCAAGTCTGATAAATAGTGGTGCTCCTTTATATATATAAGAGTTGGGTCTGGCTGAGAGTGATATCCGATATAGCTCTAGACCCGATATATATAGAATACGGTTAATAATGTCGTCGGGTCCAGAGGATAGTGGCAAACCATATATATATAAACCTCGGGACCCCACCAAGTGCGATATGTGATATGGCTTCCAGACTTGAAATATATGAATTTGGGTTAATATTGCCACCGGGTCCAGAAGGTGACGGTGAAAACTAAGTCTTAGTGTTGATTGCGATAAGCAGAAAAGGGGATTTACGCATGTTTTTTAGCATTTTCGCTATAAATAGCTATGATGGGAATAATGATGTGATGGAAGGCTTTGTGGGTTAAATAAATCTCGATGAGCATATGAATGAGGGGCTTAAACAAGGTTATATGCGAGGGATTTATTAAGGGGGCTTTAAATTAAAGATTTGGCTCTCCATAGAGCTAAATCCCTTGCGTAAAATAGATCATTCGGAGAGATGCAAGATTAACTTCTAGGGGACCCATCTAAAAACTTGCCAAGGCAAGTTTTGATAGGGTGGTGGTTGTGGACACAACATTATGTCACTGTCTAACATGTTATCAAGAATAATTATTGTGGAGTAATGAGCTCTTATGCAAGTTAATGGCATGAAGAGTTTCTTGGTTCATGAGGAATAATGTAGGAAGAGTAGCCTGATAGATCTACAAGGTTAATATCATGTGGATATCAATTGATATTATGTGGTTATACTATGTATATGTTTATGTTATGGATATTCTAATGTTCAAAGATACATTAGCGAAATGAAAACAACATGATGCACGTCATGCTAGGATAAGCATGGATGGTAGAGAGACTCTGGAAGCAAGGTTGCTTGGTAGAGTGAGTGTGGTTTTAGATGTGTAGTACTGCTGTTGTGCATATATTTTATATGTTGTATATGTTTCACCTGTGATGTTTCTCCAGGTGGATATTGGTGGCCACCCACCTATCCCACCTAGACCTCCAGTAAGTTTAATTTGTTTCCTTGTTTATTTTAGAATTTACTATTTTTAGCATCTTTTTAGGTCTTGAACATCCAGAGCAGTTTTGACCCCCTAAATGGTGTTTTTTTAGGTCCTTTGTAGGCCCATAGCCAAAGGCAATGGCATGCAAAAAATATTTAGTACTTGGATGAACCTTTCCAATAAGGTAGCGTATGCGCCAAAAAGAGATAATATGACTGAGTTATGACCCCATGAAGTTGGCTTCCCAACTAACCCCAACGGGGCCCACAAAATCTTGGCATTACATCGCCTGAGGTTAGGGTTTTGGTTTTGGGTTTTCTAATGTTTTTAAATAATAAATATACCCTTGAACATCATTGTAACACAGTTCAGAGGCATGTAGCTGCCACATCTCTTCTTAGAGATAAGCTACCATAGCCTGAGCTAGTCTTATTTCCATTCTCTTTGCAAGCATGTTTCAGTATTTGATATTAATGAAATGAAGTGTTATTTCTAGTGCATCTATGTATTTATTGTGTTCCTATTTAAATTCAGATCAGACGTTGTGTGCATGTGGTGTTGTGTATATATAGTATCTGTACATGTTGTTATGCAATGTTATGTACATGGTGGTATAGATAGTGTTGTGTGAATATTGCATATGCAATGTTGGGCATAGATGGTGCTACGTACATGTTGGATATGCAATGTTGTGTGCGTATGGTGTTGTGTACATGTTGGATATTCAGTTCTATGTACAGATGATGTTGTGTAAATGTTGGATATGTGGTGTTATGTACATATGGTATTGTGTGCATGATTGCACAATTGGTGTTGCGAGCATGTGGTTCTACATAAATGTTGTACATATGATGTGTACATGTCATAAATATGGTACTGTGTACATGTGGTGTTGTGTGCATGTTGTACATGTTGTGTTCTGTACATGCGTATTATGTATGTGCATGGTGACGTTGTGGTACCCTGACATGTGTATTCGTTGTGTTGTACTTTGTGTATGTATATGTATTGTATTTTGGTGTAAACCAGATGTAGAAATATGTATTGTGTTGTGTTGTACATGAGGTGTAGGTGTATTTGTTGTATGTCAGGTATAGGTGCATGTATTGCATGTTCTTGTATGTCTTGTGTGGTTGTATGTGTTTCATGTACACTATATGTATGTGCACATGGTTGAGGAGAAGGCACTGTTTGTTTTTTGGATGTTGCAACTGATTCATAATGTGTATGGAATAAGGACAAAGGTAGAAGATAAGGATTGATTAAAGGATAAATATCAACATTTTATTTCAGTTTTATTATGCATTTGATTTATGATTTTGGTCTATGATGATTACAAGTGATATATTTTTCTGGTTTATAATGATTACATGTCATTTATGATGTTGATCTATGATGGTTTTGTTTTGAGCTAACCTGATGTGATATGTTTATACATGATAATTTGGTCAAACATGCTAGTTTGACTTCTTTTGCTAGGAAGTAAAAATTATTGAAAATGTAGCTTATTGAAGATCTACCAATGAGGTATCATTTGAAGTTATTTCAATTTATTTTAAATCTAATGAAAGTTATGTGCTTTTTACAGGAAACACATAAATACCTGTTGGGTGGTTGAAATCGACTGCAAGAATTAGCAACAATGACAAAAGGAATTGAAACATGCGGTAGTATGCTAGTAAAGAACTTCAGGAGCAAGGCCATTGTGGGACACTAGTATCTAATATTGTCCATTAATTTCCATGAGCATGCTATGACCTATATGATGGTTTGAGGCAGGTATATGCATTAGTTGTTTAAATTTTTGATGCGAGGAAGATTTTCCAAGGGATGGACCACTTGGGATAGGGAATGTTGGGGAACTTGGAAGGTGGGTGACTGCAATGAAGGGGTGACTAGATTCCTTGAGGGAATGTGTAGCAGAGATGTTAAGGTCGGGGATATATTTTTTTTGGTCATTAGCATTGCTAGATGGAATCAAACGCACATTGGGAGTGTGCTCTGGAACAACGAGCTGATAACTTTTCACTGAGAGGAAAAGGGGCCCAGGATTATAGTGTTGGACGTTGGATACAGTTTGACTATGGCAGTGGATTCTACACTTCCTATGAAGGAGTTGAATCCTGGCATTACTTAAGCATGGAGGTGTGAGCCTCTGGACTCCCTTCTTGCAGATGTAGACATTGTATCCTTTTATTTTATGGTTTAGAGAATGTTCATATGTGTAATACCATAATGATCCACGTTATAAAGCTCTAGTATGCAGTATATTTTCATTTTTTCATGATGTCTTTATTTCAAGTAGGTCATTGATTGTAAATATTGCAACTAGCTAAGTTATAAAGCTCCATGGGTAGTATGTTTTCCTTTCAGCAGTTTTGCTAAGGTCTTGCTATGGTTTAGCACTAAGGATAGTGTTCCCCAAGGGGGGGGGGGGGGGGGGGGGGTGGTTTGTAACATCCCTAGTGAAAATTCCATCTAATAAAAGTTAATAAAGGAAAAAATAAGACCACGGGTAAGGAATACGTATTCTAAGTTGAATGTTGGGCAAGACATCCTAGTGTGTATGTTCATTAAGTTATTATGGCTAAAGGAAATTCGAAAAGGCAAAGGCAAAGACATGAAAAAGGAAAAAAGTCATATTTGGAACATTTATTTATGAAAACAAAGGAAAATAGGAGAAAATTAACGTAAAAGGTCATAGGTTGCAAGTTAGGAGGAAAATGAAGGAAAATAAAAATTGAAAAAATAGAGGCCTTATTGAAAAAAAGGCTTATGAGGATCAATGGGCAGGCTTGGTTAGTGTAAAGCTTGGTCAACTTAGTTTTGGAGCTCTCTCATTATTCTCTCTCTCTCTCTCTCACCCTTGGACACATATATTTTTACTGGAGCACTCTAGCTTTGGAGTAAGGAACGAAAAGCAAGAAAACAGAAAGGAAGGAAATCAAGGATCAAGTAAGGAAGAGCAGGATCAAGCCTCTTCAACATAAATATTTGCAGGTAAAATATCGAATATGTGGTTTCCTAGTTTGTTTTGACATGCACGACTTTAGATGCTAGTGTATGGTTCTCTTGTTGTTGGTGGCATGCTTTTGTCGGGTTATGATAGTGGTTTTCAGCCTAGCCTTACCCTTTTCTAGATGCCATGGTGTGTTGGGATGTGACCTTGGTTTTGAGCTCTGGAGTTGCCGTATGGATTTTAGAATATGAGGCGGAGGTGGTCTCAAGGTTCATTCCCAAAGGCCTATGAATCCCTTGATTAGTTTTCGCAGGATACACACTACAGCCTCAGGGAGGTTTCTCAGTTTAGGGCCTAGTGATCTGGGATTGGATTGTGATAAAGAATGAGAGACAAGGAGATGAGAAATTCCTCAAGGAAAGTGATGGATTCCAGATGGCATTGCAAGCTCAGTTCGGTTTTGTGATCGGAGCACTAGTTTTTGTGTGATCATGGTATGGTGAGGGTGGAGGCGGTTTAACCTATGGATTCCCTTCATTGTTTTTGGATTGGTTTTTCCATGAGATCCCACATTCATGCTTGAAATAGGGGGTGATTGGTTGAAAGAAATATTTCACTTATCTATGTCTATGGTTGGGTGGCACATGGAATTCCCAAACTTGGTCATATTTTCCTATGTTTAATAAAAGCTAAGTTCTCTTGCTTTTGTACCTATTTATATGTGGATTTAATATATGTTATTCCAATGTTATTTTCATGGTTTTATGTTTGTCACAATCATGGTTAAGTGATTGGTTATGTGATGGTTATTTAATGTATTTACTTGTAATTGTTAAAATGATGGATGCAAGACCTAATTGATGTCATAACAGTTCAAAGGAGAGGATGGCGATCCTTCTTGTCATGTCTCATCAGAGTTTTCATTCATTTATTCTCTATCTTGTATCTTACACCTATAGATTGAATTGATGCCAAGTGGTTGGTAGAATGTCCTTCTCAGCTGGGGATTGTTATGCCTTGTCCTGGAGTCAGTTTTTAGTTTATTAGTCTTGTCATTATGTGTTTAATGGATTCCAGAAGTTACAATATGTTATGAACAGTGGTCGAAATTATGGGCTTGAAAAGTGCCTTAAATCATAGAATCTCTTACATATTTCTACTGGAAATAGTCCCTGGATGAAGGCATGTAGGCTTTTGGGAGCTTCCAGAGATCTATGGACATTGGAATGCCCACATCATGGGAGCATCCAGAGATTGAATAACTAAAAAATGCAATGGGACCTGGAGCATGACATATGTGTGGTTAGAATGGTTCCTAGGAGTGTTTTTTCTTATGTGGAAGGTATGTTGGATGGGTTTATGTTGATTCCACTTCCTTAAGGATACCTAGGAGGTTGAATCATATCGTAGTATCCTCTTGTCACATGTTTACCCTGGTTAGATGGTTACTTGGGTAGATATGGGAAGGGGGTGTTACAATTTATCCCCGAAATGCTTCGTCCAATCCTCGTACAACTTCCTCTTCTGAGATAAATGTCATATTTGAAATGGAAAATGTAAACAATAAAGAGGAAGCAAGAAGAAAGGGAAAGGTAAAAATACGAAACATTCTTCATAGTAGGAGCACTTTACTTGTGACTGTCATCAATGTGCTGAAGTGAATCAATTCTTGAAATCTTCTACTTCTGTTATTGTGTTGACTAACCCATTCCCAAATCAGGAGAGCCATATGGTTGCTCGAGATCCATATTCCTCTAATCTGGTTTTAATGCTCTCCACCATAAAGCATAAATATGATGTTATTATGGATACTCAGAACAAGGACAATGGTAATGAGAATCCTTTGAATGGTTAGGCTACATATCAACTTACTAGTTCGGTATCACCTCCATCTTATCCTCCTCTGCCCACAATTCGTACGAAGATAACTACCAAGTCTGGACCAAAGGGTGTTGTTCATAAGGATTATTTCAACCCTCGCTTCAAGGTTGCTCAAAATTATAATGTAGTTGAGCACTTGACTTAGTCTCCATCAGCTATGTTCACCTTCTAGGTGTTTTAAAACTGCCTTGTGTAGAAAAAATATTTTCTTTCGGCTATCGGATGTGTGGATCCATCAAATTCCAACTTAGTTGTTTTCAGTCATGAAAAATCCTTCCAACCCAATTATTTTTTATTATTAAGTTGGTCATCCATGGTAAGAAAATTCATCGCTCTATCATGGACAAGGGAGCCTTGACTTGCATTATGTTTATGTCTTCATGGAAAGTGATTAGTTCACCTCAACTGAGTCAGTCACCTACCACATTGAAGGATTATGACGGGAGAACATATAAGCCTTGTGGTATTCTGAATTCCTTACAATTAGTATTAGGGGGAAAAACTGTATCCATAGAAGTGGAAGTTATTAATGGACCTCTTGATTAGAATCTTCTATTCAGTTGTACATAGGTTTATGACATGGCAATAGTCATTTTGACTTATTTTGTATGAATGCATTTCCTCATAAAGATGGAATTGTGGCCATTTACCAACTCAACTTTTTTGCCTCCATTTATCATGTTATTGGAAGTGTCCTACTTGTAAGGGACACTCTACATTCCTATCAACATGTCAAGGTTGGATTTTTGAAGGATTTCCTGCTCATAGGAACCTTTTCACATCCTCCTCCTCCTCTTCCCGACAAAACATCTTCAGTTTCTTACATCAATATGATATCATCTTCTACTTTCCAGATCGATCCATGTATTGTACCAAATGAAACTAGCATCGATAGTTTTGGAAACTAAATGTCGCCTAACCCTATTGAACTATATTATGAAGATATATATTCAGCATGTGTGGAAAATACCTTTTCTTTGATCAATTGGGTTGGCCGATCATTAGATTATGGCACCTCTTCTGGTTCATTCTCTCATGTATTCTCTACAAATGAGAGCATCATGGAGTTCGTGATGCTAGATGATGCACTGTGGGATGATCATTTCCATAATTCCTCCTTACCATATTCCATCGATGATAGTCTCAACGATGTGTATCTACCCAATTTTCTCGAATATTTTATGAGTTCCATTTCTATCTACAAATCCAATTCTAAAAAGAATCTCTTGAATATCCAAGAAACGATACCTCCTGATATCACTATTAAACCAGGTATTGTTGAAAACCTACACATTGGTGCATCTTTCTCTCCGTCCGAGATCAAGATTTATAAAGCCCTATTTCAGGAGTTTCATGATGTCTTTTTCTAGAATTATGAAGAAATTTCAAGTATCAACCCAAATATTATAGTCCACAACATTAAAGCATATCTTGATGCTAAACCAGTCTGGATGCAACTCGTTCTGGTCCATCCAAAGAAGGCTAATGGGATAAAGAGTGAAGTTGAAAAACACCTTCGTGTTGGTTTCATCTACCACATTCATCTCACCGATCAGGTATCAAATACTATCCATGTCACGAAGAAACAAGGGACAATTTGTGTATGCATCAATTATCAGGACGTGAATCGTGCTTGCCCAAAGGAAAATTACCTGATTCCATTCATCGACTAGATTGTCGATGAATGCACCATTTGTGAAATCTACTTGTTCATGGATGATTGCTCTCGATATAATCAAATCAACATTCTCCTAGAGGATGAACCTACGACTACATTTATTTGTCCCTGGGGTACATTTGCCTCCTAGAAAATCCCATTTGGTCTGAAGAGTGTTGGGACGACATTTCAATAGGAATGGATTACACTTTTCAGGATATTAAACATATCATGAAACCCTATTTGGATGATCTCCCTACTCATTCCAAGCATCATATTAATGACCCTACGCATCTTAGAGATATTTTCCTACGATGTAGACACTATAATATTCGACAGAATCCACACAAATGTGTGTTTTGTGTTAGTTCTAGTTGGCTTCTCAGTTTTGTTACTTCGAAACATAATTCATATAGATCCTATGAAAGTATAGGAAATCATCGACTTGCCTACACAATCTTCACTCGTTTAGTTACAATAAATTCAAGGGAAAACTAACTTCCTGTGATGTTTCATCTCGAATTACGCTAAGTTGAGAAAACAATTTAATGACCTACATAAGAAAGGGGTTCCCTTCCATTGGGATAAAGCAACTCATAAAGAACTTTATGCCCTGAAAGATGTTCTAATTCAGGAATCTCTATTATATCCCCTTAACTACCAACGTGACTATTTCTTATATCTTGCTACTACCATTTCTGCTATAGAAATGGTATTCATCCAAGAAGACGATGTAGGGATAGAACACCCCATTTAATATCTGATTTGGAATCTTAATAATATGGAGATCAAGTATACAAACGTAGAAAAATTGGATTTGGAAACCTTTCAATTTGTTCAAATGTTTCGTCGTTACATTTTTCTTCAGAAAACTACAATAACTGTAGATTGCAGCCCTATGAAATACATTTTTTCCTGTCAACTGTTGGGGGCCGAATACTCCAAATGGATCATCATCCTGCAAAAGTTGGACCTAGAATTTGTCTAATCCAAGTTGAAGAAATCCTTAGTTTTCATTGAGCTTATATGTGACCTTCCTTCCCCTGATTTTGAATCAACATATGAAAATTATATCCCTGACGAGTTGTTGTTTATAATTTAGTCATCTAACCCGTGGTATGGAGACATTCTAATTTATCTCTAGACCTTGAATATCTTGTCTGATACCTCTTGCTCTGGGAAGAAACATATTCGATATGATGCCAAGAATTACATAATCATCGGTGACACTCTTTATAGATGTGATATTGATATGATTTTATGAGGGTTCCTCACACATGAAGAGGCTGAGAAAGTATTGAATAAATGCCACTTAGGGGCATCTGGTAGTTATTTATCTGGATACATACTACACAGAGGATCTTAGGCGATGGTTACTTTTGGCCTATAATTTTTTGAGACTTTATTCTTGCTATCTAAAAGTGCCACACATTCCAAATTTATGATCGTAAGAACCATGCCCCACCCACTCCATTTCATATCATTATCATCATTGGCCCATTTGAAAAATGGGGTATCAACTTCATGACACGTAACCCTCACTCGACCGGGGGGAATGGTTATATTTTGGTCGTAGTATATTATTTTACTAAGTGGGTCAAGTTGATGCCTATATTTAACAACATTGACAAAATGGCTACATAGTTATTTTTAAATCATGTTATCACATGATTTTTTTTTCCACAAGCCATAGTTATGAATCATGGAAATCATTTCTGGAATAATATGATGACTAAAATAATTGCTAACTTGGGACTCTGCCATGGAATTTCACTCCCTACTATCTTGACTCTAATGGACAAGTTGAGGCTATCAATAAAGTTCTTAAAACTATGCCTTAACATATGGTAGGGGTCCATAAATAAGATTGGCATCTACTCCTTTATGCTACCTGATGGGCCTCTAAATTAGACATAAATTAAGGCCCATGCCTCTAATTTAAAACATAAAAGGCCTATGACCATCCTTCAACATGTTAAACCTCTCCTTTTGCATTAGACAATTTATTTTTAACTTCAAATATTCATTAGGAAAGTTTATGAATAATTGAATATTTGTGCCTAATATTATTTATTTTTGTGGAATATTATGAGAATATTGGGAAAATTATGAAGAGTTGCAGGAGGAGATAATTTAGGGACTTGTTCCCTACTACTGGAGGATCAATAATAAATAATAAGTGAACAAGACATTATGTAATTATGGCTAAAATTGTGGAACTCCAATGATTGAGAAAATCTAGGAATGTGTTCCACTAATCAAGGGAGCAGATCCACTAATCAAGGTATTTTGGTGGGGAAAGCTTCCTCCATTCATGGGGAATGATTCTTAATCATTTTATATATGTACCAAGTCGAATTTGCCTCTAGGGAATGATTGATAAAATCTAGGAATGTGTTACCTACCATTTAATGAAAATTCCTAGTACTGGGGACTAGATCCACTAATAAAGGGCTTTTGTTGGGGAAAGCTTCCTCCATTGATGGAGAATGATTCCTAATAATTTTTTATAAGTACCAAGTCAAATTTCCCTCTAGGTAGAGATTTTGATTAGTGTTATTGGGGAGAGAGCTTGTATTTCTGTAGCTGCATTATATTTTCTTGCAGGGATGTAATTCTATTGATGAAAATAATGAAGATTGGTGTCATGTTCAATGTCTAAATATCCATAGGTATCTGATTTTCCTTGGGCTTGGCCATCCCAAGAACCTCAGAGCCCTTTTGTATCATTTTCATTCCTTCTTTTCGTTGCTTATTCACATGCATCTCTAGTTTTTATTTCTTTCTATTTCTACATTTAATATTAATGATTTTTTGTTCTAGGATTGAGTTAAATGGTTGATGTAAGTTATTTTCTAGGATCACAAGCATTATTTCATCCTTCGAAAATATTTTTAAGTTCATATTAATTATTGAGTTGTTTGGATTAGTCTTCTTATTCCCAAATTTAGATTGATGGACCTCCTTTTTAGCAAGGAACAATGAAATTCTGATATTTTTAAAGCATGCTAGCGAGCTTCAATTGAATTTATTACACTTTCATTAGATCACAAAAAATCTGTAATTGATAACAAAAATTAGCCCATTTGATTTGCACTTGATTTGGTTAGGCATTTCTTGGATTTACTAGCTCACTAGTTCTCAAATTTCTATATTTTCGACTAGTAATGTTTTTTATTTTTTGCATGTGTTGACATAGGCCTTTTTGAGTGATTCCACTTGGAATATGGACCTAATACATCCTATTTAATAACAAATTTTGTCCCATCCAATCTAGATTTGATTTTCTTGGTCATTAAACCCTCACGAATTTCATCATTTCATAAGGAAACTTCTCCAAGCTTTTTGAGTGAATCCATCCATCTCCTGAATTTGGTTTTGAGTTTTGAGTGATCCCAGGAATTTTCCCACTCCATTATATCCATCGCACACCTTTTCTAGGCCCCCCATCACCTCCAACACCTCACATTTTTCTCTCGGTTGTATCCTATAGGTTCACTGTAATTCCTACAAGATAATCTTGTGGGTTTCTAGTACAACCTATAGGTTTTTCTGAAATGACCTTGTTAGTGTCAGTGTTTGCATCCTTTCTCCAGTGATCAAACATGCTCTTACAAGTAAAATTTAGGTGTCAAAATCAAATTCTGTCATTTCAGTGAGTCTTCAAGCAAAATTTGGTCACTGGGCATTAGGTCTAGGGTTTGCTTTCACTCCTTTCAAAGTTTCCCAAATGTCGGTCCATGTCACCATTAAGCTGAGTCTATCATCATTCAGAAGGTTTTTATCATCATGTCAGGTTCCATTGGGTCATTTTACACCTTGTTCACGCTTTAGTTGTGCCTAGGTAAGGTTCATTTCCCTCTCCTAGGGTTTTGAAGGCAATCCTTCTTGGATGGCCAAATCATTAGAAAAGCTTGTATCCTGATGTTCATACACTTTCCCCTATCATTAATGTACCTTATTAAATACTTCCCATCACTGAGATCCCCCAAATTCCTCACTTTTGCAGAAACCCTAGTTTCTTGCCACAACTTGGCAATTTTCTAGGATAGGCCTGTGTTTTTCCCATTTGGACCCCTTCCCCTCACTAGATATTTGAGATTCCACTTTCCCCTGCTTCCTAACATCCCCCCCTACTTCAAAAAATTTCCCCAAGAATTTAGAAGCCCCTTATCCCCTTCATTTCGCTTCATTTCGACAAAATCCCTTCTTTGACACATCAGGATAAGTTTCACTCAAAAGATGTTTTAGAGAAATCAAAGATGAATTTTGAAAAACTGAGAGAGGTTTTTGTCCACGACAGGCCAAGGAAGAAAACAATCCTTCACGTTTTACACAGGTGTCATGGTTTTATAGAAATGTCAAAAATACAATCACCTTGGGAGAATTGATGCACCTATGAAGTGACCTTGGGAAAATCAAGTATTCTCCTAGCTTGGTTGGCCAAATAAATTTCTTGATGAGTCAAACGCTAACTAGACAAAAGTATCTTTCCAATGAACTATCATGAGCTCAATTTGGAGTTGAGGAAGGCATCCAAAAGTTGACTGCAACAACACTCTGCCTTGAGGCAGCCTCATTTGGCACATTTTTACCATTCTTGGGAGATTTGATTTTCTACAAAGAACATGAACTTAAAATTAAAAATTTCTAGCTGGGTTGGAAATTAGACTCAAATACCTTTCCAACGAGCTATCCCGCACCTGATTTTGACACTAGGAAGGACTCCAAAATCCTCCTCCAAAATGCACTATGTGCGCGCGATCCATACAGAAGGCGCGCGACACATCGGGTGCGCGCGATGCACTGGGCTCCATTGGCCAGTGTAAATTTACATGCACACAGCGCATAGGGAGCATGTGACGCACTAGGTAAGCGCGTGGCACATATAGCCTCAAGCCTGAAAATTGTTGGAAACTTCACCAAATTGCTAATACTTTGCCTAGACTTTCCAGGTAGGCTTGCTATCTTGCTATTGTAGCAAAATTTATGATAAGAGACGGTGGTTTGTGGGAGATAGCCATTGAAACAAGAATCTAAACCCTCCCTTTAAAATAAATTCAAAGGAAATTTTTTGTGGGGCCTTGAATTATTGTTTGGTCGCCAAGGACTCACCCATTCCCCATTTCCCTTTTGTTTCCTCATTTCCTACCCCTCCATCAAACTCATTAATCCTACATTGCGTTCAAATCCCAAAACCCCAAAACCCTAGCCCTTATAAAAATATCCCAACCCTATACAATAGTCTCACACCCTAAACCCTATTCCTATACATAAATCCACAAACCCCACACTTCTAAAACACAATCAAGTGACTGTCCTGACATTGCAGACTTCAATTGATTGAACGATATCCTTACCCTCACTCCATAATACCTACTGTTCCATATTCCTCACAGCTCCTCATTTCCCTTTGGCATATTTGGCACTTGAAGGCAAGGATATCAAGCCTTCATTCTTCATTTTAAAGAAATCAAACATACACTTGGCATAGACTTTCAACACCAAGGAGGCGGGCACCGATACATCATATGACCAAGACAACGACTCTACAACTGAAGCTGCATTCTCCAAGAGGGTACTGAGGAGGCACAAAACACATGATCAACTCCAAGTCTTGACTGAAGCTTCTTTGGTTGAGCATGGCATTTAATGGGGGACCTACGGTCCAAATTTCAAGAAATTTGGAGAAATGTTTGTCATTTTGAAAAATTTTGGCTTAAAAACAGGTTTTTCAGCTCAACGCGTAACGCGTCGACGCACGCTTATGATTGGGACACTTGTTGGAGGAAAACTTTATAGTCTTGGATTTGTCATGGTAGGTTATGCATGCTCTAGTATCGCTAAGGAATTTCATCGAGTTATGGATGATGAAAAGGGCCAAAAACACCATGAAAATCACCTTTCTGCCACCTTTTGCACCAGCAGGAAGTACTTCTAGGAGAATGACATTTTGAAGGGGCAAATGAGCTCCAAATTGGGAAATTCCACTTGGGCAGGATAGCATATATCCGGGGCTTTCCAACCAGCTATTGTGAGCTTGCTTTTGATGTCGGGAAAGGCCTAAAAATAAGGCTAAAAGGCACCCGATGCATAGATCTCAGGCGCGCGGCGCATAGAGATTTTTGGTCAAATTTTCACTGTTCAACTCAGAAATTTGCCTAGTTTTGACCAGTTTTGCTTCTTGATACTACTCTTGAATTTTCATGATGTAATTTAATATCTATGATGTAATTTTGGCACATTTTTACTTGTTCTATAGGATTCATTCACTAAAAGGTGAAAATTAAATGAATGAATTAATTTCCTAGCATATAGGGGTAAGTTGTTTGACTACCTAGATTTCAGTTCCTTGTTTAGAATTAGTTCAAACAGCTCCTAGAATGATGATCTCGACCCCTAGAGGCAAGGAAAGGGATTAGGATGGTCTATATCATGTAATTTCTCAATCATTTTCAGGGGTTGGAAAGGTTGGACTCTTGGGAATAGTTTGATACACTATTGTACATATTTTATCTACATTTTTTGCAAAGGAAAGACCAGGGTTTTGCAGAGCTATTTGGGATTCCTGTGGCTTTATGTGTTGATGGTCTGTTTCTTTCAGTACTTGTAAGTTGTTTATGTGTACCGCTCTCCTTCTTTAATCTTCTGCAATTGAACAAATGAAGTGTTAAGGTAGAATCCATAAATTTGCTATGCTCTGCCTTTAAATTTGTTTAATTTTCCATGTTTTCATCTGTTTGGGAGAATCCTTGAAAGTTTCTTGCTCTCCTTAACCTCTCACCAGTCAGATCTATCCATTCAATCACTTGAAAGGCATCAAAACAATCGCCTATCTTGCCCCAAGTAGACCTTTGCAAAAGCTGTGTCTCATCCTTGCACCCAAAATTGCCTTTCCCTTGAATTCAAAAAAACCTCAAAAAATCAATCTCAAAGTCCTTGTACTTCATACCTAGCCTAAAATTAGTCATCAATTTAGTCATCTCGAGCCTCATTGATTACCTTTTGCCGAGATTGACCCGGAGAGAGCCCTCTCCTGTCCTCGTAGGGCTAGCTACGAGGCTGAGCGTGGTTTGATGTAGCCTTGAGTTTTACGTTATTTCAGCCTAAGGTATATTTGAGCGCTAACACCAGACAAGGAAACTCCTCTTGTTACTTCCAATGCTATTATTTCTATTCCTATAGCTAACTATCCTGTAGAGAAGCTCCCTTGCTACTTATTTGATGATGGTGGGTCTCTTATCACATTTGAAGTAAAATGATAATAATAGTCCAACATTATTTTGCCAATATCCTACAAGTCCGTGATTTTCCTTCTTTTGTTTGTAGATTTTTGATGTTAATCTATCTTTTAGCCCTTTGTTTCTTCCTCATATGGTGGATTCACTATCCCAATAATGATGCAATGTGACTATGGGGATTGTTAGTGGTTTGTGAGATTTGGTTTTCTTTATCACGAGTTCTAGATCAACTCCCCAAGCTCTATCCTATAAATAGAATGCCTAATTTGAATGTCCTCAAGGAGATCCCTTCGAACCCAAGGGGGAGATATGATCTTCTAGGAATTGTTGTGCTTGTCTCTACTATTGATCCAAACAAGCAAACTCCTCTTGTTACTTCCAATACTATTCCTTCCATTCCTATAGCTAACTATCCTGTAGGGAAGCTCCCTTATTACTTATCTGATGATGGTGGGTCCCTTATCACATTTGAAGCTCTTGCAAAAGCTACAAACTTTTCCAAAATATGGGTACCTTTATGTAGAAAGCATATCATAGAGACTCGCAATTGCGAGTTATTTCAACTTAAACGAGAATTCACAAAAAACAAAGTGAAAGTGTAAGAGGGTGAAGAGAAAGTATGATGAGTTCATATGAGATATATGTAAACCCTCTACCCTCACTACTACTAAAAATATTCTAATGAATATTCCATAGAGATTAAATCAAGGTTTTAATAAAATGAAAAGTGATAATACTTGTATATATAGAGATGTAAAATTTATATAATACCAACCTAGATCCATCTTAATCAAATCTCTTGTGCATGAAAAGAGATTTGATAGCTCTTGATGCTTGGTAGATGATGCTTGGTATATCTCGAGGTAAGATGGATCTAGGCTAGTTACTATGAAAAGAGTTCATAACATCCTACACAAAAAGCAAGCACATTTACAAATATATAAAAAAACAATCAAAAGAAACAATAATGATTACTACCCTTAACTACAATATATTCATGATCTAGTTAATCTAATTTTTTTTAAGTAAAATTGTCAATAATAAACATAAATTACCATTA
The DNA here is from genome assembly GCA_000404065.3 of Pinus taeda. Classification (NCBI taxonomy): domain Eukaryota; kingdom Viridiplantae; phylum Streptophyta; class Pinopsida; order Pinales; family Pinaceae; genus Pinus; species Pinus taeda. The sequence continues at coordinate 68,339 of APFE030116450.1, read as the reverse complement.
AATTTCTTTCTAATTCCTTTAATTTTATTTATCCAATCAATTCCAAGAAATATATTGTACAACACAATAAGTCACCGAAACTAAAAATATCATCATTTATATATAAATAATATTATTTTTAATTTGAGATGCAATTTTCTTCCAAATTTAAAAATACATCATTTATATATAAAATATACTATATTTATTTAGAATGCAATTTTCTATTAATATATAAATTTATGATTTTTCATTTCAGAAGCAATTTCTATTTATATATAAATATTATTATTTTTATTTCAGATGCAATTTTCTTCATTTAAAAATACAAGTTTAGAATGTTCAAGAAATATTTTCTAACAAAGAAACCATAAACATATAATGTCTAATTTTCCAACCTTAAAATATTTTAAACAAAAATGAAATGACCCACAATGGGAAGCATGCCCTTAAGAGGTTTGAATTTTGGTGAGGAACGTCACAAATTTTATTGATATAAAAGTGAGTACATAATTTATTCTACCTTTTATCTAGTTGGGAATGATAAAATTTATATATTTAAAATAGGCTTAATAGACATATAATATCTTTTTTTCCGAACCTTAAAATATTTTAAACAAAGATTAAATGACCCACAATGGAAACATGCCCTTAAGAGGTTTGAATTTTGGTGAGGAACATCACAAATTTTATTGATATAAAAGTGTGAGTATATAATGTATTCTACTTTTTATCTGGTTGGGAATGATAAAATTTATATATTTAAAATGTATTTAATAGACATATAGTATTTATTTTCCCAACCTTAAAATATTTTAAACAATATTTTAAACAAAGATGAAATTACCCACAATTGGAAACATGCTTTTAAAAGGCTTGAATTTTAGTGAGAAACATCACAAATTTTATTGATATAAAAGTGTGAGTATATAATTTATTATACTTTTTATCTAGTTGGGAATGATAAAATTTATATATTTAAAATAGATTTAATAATTTTTTGTGTTGAAAGCCATAAGCGTTCTACAGTTCAGAGATGTTGAAAAACATTATTTAATGTGATGTTATGTTGAAAAATAGATTTAATAATTTTTTGTGTTGAAAGCCATAAGCGTTCTACAGTTCAGAGATGTTGAAAAACATTATTTAATGTGATGTTATGTTGAATTGATTAAATTATTTTATAAAATTGAAATTGAAAAATAATAATTATGTTGCATTGATTAAATTATCTAAGATAAAATTGAAATTGAAAAATAATAGTTATTAATATAAGTTTGAGTTAGTCATTTGATGGATTTATTAATATTGGTTTACAAGCTCATGGTATTTGTTATGATGATGAGGCTTGAAAATCCATTATAAAATATAAGAGTATTTATTTAGATTCATTTTAATTTTAGACTTAATTTCTCTCAACACTTGGTAAATCCAAGTTTAAAATGAATCTAAATTTGTTTGACATAAACCTTCTTTATAATTAAAATCATAAAAAAGTTAGTGATAGAAGATGGAAAGAACTAAAAAGAATTAGTAATAGAAGATGGAAAGAACTAAAAAAAATTGGTAATAGAAGATGGAAAGACATTGTTTTAAAAAATATGTCTATCAACATTAATAAAATAGAGCGCTTGCTGACTTTACTGCTTACCGCTTAAAGGAGAAAATGAGTAGTAAGTGGTCTCAATATAGTAAAAATTGCCCCAAAAGGTGCAAAGAGAGGCCGATAGGTTTGTTAATTTGGAAAAGTTGTATGAGAAACACATTTGTAAACATGTATGTCATATGTTCTGTGTTTTCAAAGGTATATTCGCCCAGATGAGAGTGATGGTGGTGAAAGGAGGTGAAACGAGTGGAGGATGGAAGAAAAGGGTGGTTGTATGCCTCCTCAATGGGCTTCAAGCTCCAAATCCTTATATGCAGTCGATTCTGGCCCGTCCAAAAGCTCTACAAGATGTTTCCTGTAGAAATACAGAACTTCCTGTAGAAAGTCCTGTAGCTTCCTGTAGAAGGCTGAAGCATGACCCGATTGTGTCCAAACCTTAGAAAAATGAGTGTTCATGGAGGGAGTGTATGTGAGGCTGCCTGGTAGCTTGATAGGGACCCTTGTTCTTGAGTTGAGAGGCCTCCTTTGGTGCGCTGTGTTCCTGCAACCTACAACACTTTCAGAGATCAGCTTGTCTTCTTTTTTTTCTCTTTTTTTTTATCTCTTTTTTTTTATTTTTATTTTTTTTTGAAGAGACAGCAGGGGTGCCTCAATGAGGTTTTCATCCCTACCATCTGCCTTGGGTGCCTCGAAAAGGTTTTCACCCAAGGATCTTTTTATTCCAATTCTTTTTTTAGAGAGACAGCATGAGCGCCTCAATGAGGTTTTCACTCCTACCATCTGCCTTGGGCGCCTCAAAAAGCTTTTCACCCAAGGATCTTTTTTATTGCATTTTTTTTTTTATATATAATGATGCTCAGGGTGTGCCCAAAACAGAGGCAGAACCCTTCTCTATGACCAGCACTGATTTTTCCACAGTTTTGACGAACTCTTGCCTCGAAAGAGGTTTCCTGTAGATATTTAGTCGATGCCCATTGACGAGCATGGGGATGGCTTCTTCATCAATAGTTCAGATAAGGACGGAACCATTGTAATTACACTTTTCCACTGCATATGGTCCTAGCCACCTCATTCTCAGCTTTCCTTTGAAATCCTTATGTCTAGAATCATATAACAACACCCAATCTCCCGGCTGGAATTGTTTGTCATTGAGGTGCCGGTCATGCCATACCTTCCTTTGAAGTTGAGTCACTTCTGAGTGGAGGAGGGCTTGCATTCGAAGTTCGTCTAACCCATTCAACTGCATTAACCTTTCTTGTTGAGCATGGCTGAGATCTAGGTCCAGCTGAGCTGCCATCCTCAATGTGTTGTATTCAAACTCGATTGACAGCAAAGCTCTCTTCCCATAGACTAGCTCATAGGGTGTGAAACTGGTTGTGGTCTTCCAAGTGGTGTTATAGGCCCAAGTGGCCTCAACCAGACAATCTACCCAGTCCCTTCTGCTACTTCTCACCACCTTAGTCAAGATACCCTCTAATGCTCTATTGGTGACTTCCACTTGCCCATTCGCTTGAGGATGATATGGGGTGTAAGTCCTATGCTTGATTTTGTGATGAGCAAGAAAGTCTTCAATCAAATTGGAGGTGAACTGGCTTCCTTGATCGGTAACTAACTCTCTTGGGTAGCCAAATTTGTAGAAAATGTTTTCTCTTAAAAACTCGGCCACCTTTTCTTCTGTTGTTGCCTTGATTTCCTTGGTTTCTGCCCACTTTGTCAGATAATCTGTGGACACAATGATGTAAGACTTTTTCCTTGAAGGAGGGTTGATAGGACCCAAAAAATCCATACCCCACTTCTCAAATGGCTCAAAAGTCACCTAAGGTTGGAGAGGCATTTCGTCCCTTAGGGTTGGTTTCCCCATCCTTTGGCATCGGTCACATTGGCTGATATATCTTCTGACATCTTGATGAAGAGTGGGCCAATAGTAGCATGCCTGTAGAATTTTGAAGGCAGTCCTCTTGGCTGCAAAATGTCCTCCACAAGGTCCATCGTGACAAGTTAGGAGGATGTCAAAGACTTCCTCCTCCCTTACACAACGCCTTAAGATCTGATCAGGGCCAAGTTTGAACAATTTTCCCCCAATCCAAGTGAATGAGGCACTTTTCCTCACGATTCTGCTCTTCTCCTTTGAGGATAAATGTGGAGGGAACTGTGCGGAGACCAGATAGTTGGCTATATCAGCAAACCACGGGGAGAGTATTGAGATAGAAAACAGATGCTCATCTGGCATCTGGTCATCCACTGTTTCTTCTTCACCTGTAGTCAAATTCACTCTAGACAAAATGTCAACAACAACATTGTCTTTACCTGGTTTGTCAACGATGGTCACATCAAACCACTGCAACAAAAGTAACCATCTAATAATACGGGCATTCACATCAGGCTTATTCATTAAATATCTAATTGTAGCATGGTCAGTATGCACAAATGTTTGATAGCCAGTGATATAGTGTCGGAACTTGTTTAGGGAATGGACCACAACCAGGAACTCTTTCTCAGTTACCGTATAATTCATTTCCGCCTTGGATAAGTTTTTGCTGACAAAGTATATAGCATATGGGAATTTTTCTTCAACTTGTCCTAACGCTGCCCCTATGGCTTTGTTCGAGGCATCAGTGTGGATGTGGAAAGGTAGGGCCCAGTTTGGGCCTCTCAGAATTGGAGCAGACACCAACTTATCCTTCAATTCATTCAGAGCCTTCTGGCAGTCATCTGACCGTTTAAACTCAACATATTTTGCTAAGAGGCCAAACAATGGTGAGGTTAGCTTACTAAAGTCTTTAGTGAATCTTCGGTAATATCCCGCTAAGCCTAGGAAACTCCAAACATCTCTCACCTTCTGAGGAGGTGGGACCCTTTTGATGATAGCAGCTTTACTGGGATCCACCTGTTAGAGTCGGTCTAGTTATCCCTCCATCAGAGATCAAAACTCTTTTTTGCATTTCATGTTTTAGGTGTCCCACCAGTTTTCATCAGTTGCATTTCATTAGTCATGCCTTAACTCAAATGGAGTGGTCTGTGTCATTCATCCCCCTCGTGCATATCACTGCTGGTTTAGGATGAGTCATAAAGCTTCACAAGTCAATTTTTTTTTTGTTTTAAATTTTTAGGTCTAGGTCTAGGATTTGAGTTAATTTAGTCCTAAAAAGTCTTAGAAGACCAGTAGGCCAGAGGGATGCTTTTGATAAATCATCACTTCAATAATTGTCACCATTGTACAGCTGAACAAGGACTTCTCTTCAAAACTCTGTTTTGAAGGCAAGTCGCCACCTCATTTTTGTAAAAATTGTCAAAATTTTCAGTTCTTCAATTGTTCAAGTGCAGCCCTGGTCTCCTTTGCTGAAGCATATCAGAGCTATACCTGCAAAAAATTATCAGAGAAACTCATCATTTCAACCTATTTTATGAAGGAAACCAAAAAGGTCAGATCCTATTAATTTCAAAAAAGTGTCAATAACCAAACATAAGAAAAATGGGTTTTCATTGAGCAAAAATCAGAATGGATGCTATATCAAGTGATTTCTCCTCATTTCCAACACATTACATATTTCGAGAGCTAAGAGTATCATTGAAGGGTGATTTTGCAAGTTTGAGGCAAGTTCGTGAGCAGTTGGTCAGTTCCAGAGGCGCGCGGCGCATCAGCATAGGCGCGCGGCGCACTCAGAGCGCGCGGCGCATCAGAGAATTTTCTCCTGTATAAATTAACACAGGCGTGATGCACTCAGAGCGCGCGGCGTGTTGGGTAAAGCGCGCGGTGCATAGGGTTTCTGCCTACAAATTCGCCAAGAAGCTGCTCAAATCACCTCTCCTCACGCCTAAATTCTCAGGTAGGCTTACAATCATCACTTGGTTTTGTTTTTCGATGGTGTATATGTGGTATATATGAAGAAATTAGCCTCTCTTTGTCAAGAAAAATCAAGTGAAAAGAAACCCTCCATGTGTATCAAATTGCTGTAATGGTTCAAGTCCAAAGTTTGTTGTAGGGTTTTAAAACATTATTGTCGCCAAGGCTTCATTTTCCCTTGTTTCACATTTCCTATTTTCCCCAAATATTTTCCCAAATAAATCCCCACAACACCACACCTTCCTCTCTCAAACTCCCAATCATTCTCCTATAACCATATAATCCCTACCTTGTTTCAAAACCCTAGAACATTTCTATCCCCCTTGTCCCTTCCCTAATCTCCTCATTTTATTTCCATTGTTCCCATTTCCCTTGCTTCCCTTTTCCTAACAATTCCCATCATTTATGTCCCCTTGGTTACAGCATTTTGATAAAGAGATAAAAAGTCAACAGTCAACTTTTGGCACACAGTTTCATATCAACAAATATATATATTCCGGCCACCTTGTTTTTAGAGAACATGTCAGACACCGAGTCCGAATATGAGCAGGATTATGATAGTGACTCTACACCGGGGGTCAATGTGCCTAATGTGCCACAAAGGTATCACATGGGTGGCAAGAGTGGACAACATGTTAGGGAGGAGCCTACCTCTTTGGCTCAATTGCAAGCTTGCCCGCTTGCCATGGATTGTATTCGGCGCCAAGCATGTTACCAATATTGTGAGATGATCTTACAAACTCAGCATCATCGGGAACTGGTCCGTCTATTTGTCCTTAACTTACAGGATGGTCATGTGAACCTTGCCGGAGTGAATTTCACTTTGTCACCCGACACTATTTCTCAGGCCACTGGAATACCAAATGTGGGGGAGGAATGGAGTAAACGCCAGATGCTGGACCGATATTATTATGAGCCATATGTCAAGCCCACATATATCAAACACTTGAGCGCGACCTTTCCTTTCCGATACCTGAAAGATGAGTTTGCACCATTGATGAAACTCATCATTCGGTATTTCAGCTGTGAGGGCAGATTTTCACTTCTCTATGCGTACCATGTAAGTTTGTTGATGCATTTCACATGGGTATGTATGATGAGCATTCCGTTTTTCATGTGCCGAAACATAGAGAGGATGGTACCCTTAGTACAGAGGAAGACCCCGACACATCAGCACAGGAGCATATATCACTATGCATTGATCAAAATCATAGTGATGCATCAGTTGGCACAGCAGGGTATTGCTTGGGAGGATTTCATCTCCTCTGATTTCTTTTCCATGCTACAGCCTCCTCCAAAGATTGTCCATGATGAGGGAGGGCCTTTACAGCAGTTTGACATGCATGAGACCGAGCATGTTGATGCTCCAACATATGTGACATATCAAAAAGGCCCCAGGGCCTTATTTGCAGCTGCACGACGAGTACTATCTCCACCCGGGGTGGAAGGGGTCTCGTTGACATCATCACCAGAGCGAGTATTATCTCCACATCATGTGGAAGGGGTCTCGCTTCCATCTACAACACAGGTACAGAGTCAGGACAGGGGCAAGAGACCCATGATTGATGAGGGTTGTTCAGGAGTTCAGGATATCGGTATCATTGATGTTGAGGCTAGTTCGCCTAGCCCAGAGCTTAAGGAGATTATCCGAGAACAAAGGGCCGAGAATGAGTCGCTGCAAAAGAAATTGCAGATGGCTAACTAGGTGATCAACTACTTAGAGTAGCACAACAAGCAGTTGGAGGATGAGCATGAACTTTATGAGCTGCGCAAGATTCGTGAATACCGGTAATTGGCTCGTAGGAGACCCGGTGATTTGACACCTATTGATCGGGAATCAATGCTCATTTGGGTGAATACTCACTTTGAAAAGTTGTTGGTGAAGGCAAATAGGGACAAGGACATGATTCACCACATGAAGACTCACTATTGGGTTCGCATGCATGTTTGCAAAGCGAGAATGAAGGTCCTCAAGAGGCATTTGAGCAAAGCGCTAAAACAAAAGAAAAGGCCCGATCCGCTTCGAGTTTTGGCCGAGGCTTCATTAGTTGAGCATGATACATGATGGAGGGTCTTCACTCCAATTTTGGGCACATTTGGAGAAAATTGTGTCATTTCAAAATTTTTGACTTGCAAAACAGGTTTTTGGGTTCTATGCGTCACTCTCAGCACGCGACCCACAAAATGGAGAGTTCCAAATCACAGGTGGCTTACATTTTTGGATTTTTCATGATGAAATACACATGCTCAGCAATTTCCAAGGCATTTCATCAAGTTTTGGGTGATCAAAAGCTCAAAATACATCATGAAAATCACCTTTTTGCCAATTTTTGCATCAGCAGGTAGTACTTCTGGGAGAACTCACTTTTGGAGGGTCAAATGGAGACCAAATTGAAAAATTCCACTTTTGTTGGAAAGTAGACATCCAGACCGTTCCAAAAATCCCACTTGATCACAATGTGGAGGTCAGGAAGTGCCCCAAAAGTAGCTGCAAAGGCGCGCGGAGCACAGGGCTCAGGTGCGCGGCGCACAGGGTTTTTTGGCCAAATTTTCACTGTTCAGCTCAGAAATTCGCCCAGTTTTGACTATTTTTGACTTGTGATGGGATTTTTCACCCTCCTTGATGTAATTATTGGATATTTATGTTGTTATGAAACTTATGTACCTATTCTAGATGATTCATTCATAAAATAGCAAAAATGTAATGAATGAATTGGTTTCCTAGCTTATAGAGGCAAGTTGTTTTGACTGCCTAGATTGTAGTGCTTAGTTTAGAATTGGCTGAAAAAGCTCCTAGGAGGATGATATCGACCCCTAGAGGTAAGGGAATGTGTTAGCTTGCCTATATTATGTATTTTCTTAGTCATTTTCAGGGTTGGACTCTTGGGATAGCTTGAGACTATATTGTACATATCTTATCAGCATCTTTGGAAAAGGAAAGACCAGGGTTTTGCAGCACTATTTGGGATCCATGTGGCTTTATATCTTGATGGTGTGTTTCTCTCAGTACTTGTAAGTTGTGTATGTGCATCATTATCTCTATTGAATCTTCTCTTATTAAGCAAACGAAGTGTTAAGGTAGAATCCATGAAATTGATATGCTCTGCCTCTAAATTTGTTTAATATTCTATGTTTTCTTCAGTTTAAGGAGAATCCTTGAGACCCCTGCTCTCCTTAGCCTCTCACCGATCTGATCTATCCATCTCACCTACTTTAAGGCATCAAAACAATTGCCTATCTTTCCCCAAGTGGACCTCTGCAAAAACTATGCCTCATCCCCGCACCCAAAATTGCCTTTCCCTTGATTTCAACAAAATCATTAAAAATCAATTCTAAACTCTTTGTAATTAATACCTAGCCTAAAATCAGTCGTCAATTCGGTCATCTCGAGCCTTTTCGATTACTTTTTGTCGAGTTTGACCCGGAGAGAGCCCTCTCCTGTCCTCGTAGGGCTAGCTACGAGGCTGAGCGTGGTTTGATGTGGCCTTGAGTCTTGCCTTATTTCAGCCTAAGGCAGATTTGAGCGCTAACACCACCTGTAACCCCTGGCAAAAAATGGTATGGCCTAACACGGTCCCTTTAGTCATCAAGAACTCACATTTCTCAGGACTGAGGGACAAGTTCATCTCAAATGCACTTGCTCAAAACTTTTCCCAGGTTGGATAAGGCTTCCTGGAAGCCAGACCTGTAAGGAGTAAAGTCATCCATATAGATTTCTACCGAATCATGGACCAACTAGGCAAAGATGCTTAATACTACCCTCTGGAAAGTGGCAGGGGCATTATATAGCCGAAAGGGAAGGACGCAGTAGGCAAAGGTATTCCATGGACAAGTGAAAGTGGTCTTATCTTGGTCCTCTAGGCTGATTTGGATCTGATTATACCCACAGAACCCATCTAGGAAAGAGAAAAACCTCTTCCCTGCCAGACCATCCAACACTTGATCTATGAAAGGTAAAGGGAAGTGGTCTTTCTTGGTGGCTTTTTTCAATTGTCTGTAGTCCACACAGATTCTCCATTTCCCATTTTTCTTGGGCACCAACACCAGAGGGGAAACCCATTCGCTATCCGAGATGGGGTAGATGAATCCCGCATCCAACAATTTTTGCACTTCTTCTTTAACAATGTCCTTGAGGGCTGCATTCATTCTCCTCTGAGGTTGCCTGACTGGTTTACAGTCCTCCTTGACGTAGATATGATGAGTACAGACTGAGGGATGGATTCCCTTCATTTCCTGGTAGCTCCAAGCAAAGGCCCCCAAATGGCGGGTCAAGAGGCTACATAGCTCCTTTTCCCGAGAGGGAGAGAGAGAGGAGCTTATCTTCAAAGTCTTCTCAGGGCCAAACTCCACATTCTTAACTCTGGGGGTGGTCGGATTAGTGGCACCTAGGTCCACTAAAGCATTGGCTTGGGTATCTTCCACCAATTCTTCTAGGGATAGAGCACTAGGGGGAGGATTTTGGATTAAGTTTTCAATCAAATCATCCTCGGTTGGAGGACCTCCCTTGCTGGCCTCTACTGTGCATAATGGTGCAGAGTAGACCTCATCCTCTTCCTCTTCTTCTAACCAAAGGGGTAAGTCATGATCTAACAGAGGTTGGGCAGGAGGGTATAGGACCAGTTGCTTGGACATAGGCCCATTTTTTATGGTCATGCTTCCGGCTCGATAGCTGATGTAAGAATCTGCAGTAGCCAACCAAGGCCTTCCCAAAATGAGGGGATATCCCGTGAGTTTTGCCTTAGGCTGGAAGACCAAAAAGTCTGCAGGGTATTCCCAGGAGTCAATAGAGACCAAGACATCCTCCACAATCCCTTCGGGAGTCACGGTGGAGCGGTCTACCAATTGCAGCACTGTCGAGGTCTTCCTTAGGGAACTGTGAAGATTGAGCTTAAGCATGGTGTCCCTGGTCATCACATTGATGGCAGCCCCTAGATCAATCAGAGCGTGGGGTATAATGGTGCCATTGATGTGGACATCAACTACAGGACTCCCAGGGTCCAAATACTTCGGACAGATCACTTGCCCCAACATGAGATCAGACAGTTGTCCTATGACATTGATGGTCGAGGCACCTTTCTTTCGCCTACCTGGGTGCCTGAAACACTTCTCCTTAATCAATTTGTTGTATATCGGTACATCTTTTATGGCCTGGAGAAGTGGAATTTTCACACACAACTACTTGACTTCTCCCAGAAGCTCATCCTCTTCTGGGTTGTGTTGTGTGGTTACTATGAGTCGCTCAGGAAAGGGTGGAATGGCTTGGGGTTCACTTTCCTATTTCTCTTCCTCCTCCTCTAGGGGAGGAGGTTGGTGTTCTGGAAGGACCTTCCCAGATCGCAGGTTGATCTCCTGGATCTCCACAACATAGGCAGGGCATGTTGTCTCCCCAGTATATACCTGTTGGGCCTAACTATTGTTGGGGTTCGAGTTCGGTTGAGAAGGCATCTGGGGTTGTCTTGGAGGAGCAGGAGGTAATGGTTGTGGTTGAGTTGGTGGTGGAGGCAAAATGGCAGGAGGAGTGTTGTATTGGGGCCTCCACCCCGGTTGAGGTGCATTCCACTGAGGTTACGGCTCAGCATGAGAGTGAAATGAGTGAGAAGGAGGTTGAGTGTGGTATGGATATGGGTAAGACCACAGAGGAGGCGTGGACCCGGAAGGATGAGCAGGGGGACCCCAAGAAGGCATATGAGAAGATTGATTGGGGTGGTAATAAGCTTGGGATGACCCTTGCATTCCCTGCTAATAAGGTCTGGGTCCATGAGGCCTCCTTTGGTTGAGGAAGTAGAGAGGTTCAGTAGCCACCTCGGTCCCTAGGTACATGGCTTTAAATCGAGGCAAGTTAGGGCATTGGTTGGTGGGATGGTATTCCTCACAAACGAAACATACCTCTACTGAGTGCAATGGGCACTCATTCTTGGGATGCTTCCTCGTGCATCTAGGACAAAAAATGGCCAAAGCCCTCTCAGCTTCATCTTTCTTTTGCTGAATTCAGAAGGTATCAAGTTGCATGGCAATAGTCTGTCTCATTTCGCTCTTAAGGTCTTCCATCTAGTTAGCAAACTCATGCTCGGAGAAAGAGGTACTAGCTGAGAGATGATTCCCCCTACCTCTCTTCCAGGCCGCCCTAGAATGGTTTCTAAACACGGTCTTTATGTCCTCATAAGGTAGTTGGTAGATGTCTCCTCGAGCCAGCAAGTTAAGGGTGTCCAGAAGGTATTCAGGGAATCCTCGGAGCAGAACCAACTTTAGAGATTTCGGGTCAAGTGTGGACCTGGCCCATTTATAACTGAGTTGGAACCTTTCCTCATAGTCTTCCAAATATTCATCACTACCCATGGTCATTCGAAAGATTTCTCCCTTAGTTTCCTTGGACCTACAGTAGTCTCTGTACTTGGTGTTGAAAGCTTGTTGCATTTGAGCCCAAGTGGTGATCTGTTTCCAGGTAACCCCATGAACCAGCGTAATGTTGCATCCTTGAGGGTAGAGGGAAAGAGTTTCAGCTTTTTCTCATCCTCAACATAGTCATAAGTTCGACAAAGGACAACAAACTCAAATAGGAAGGTATCAGGGTCCTCAGTAGTTAGACCATGGAAATGAGGTAGCGCAGAGGGACTTATATTTTTCATTTTCATGTCTCCATTGGTCTCTCGGATGGGAAAGGCACCCTCTATTCTCTCATCTTCTCTTCTACCATTTCGGTTTTTAGCCATGGCTTCAGATGGAATGTTTCCTAACTCTTCTTCTGCTATAGGATCTTCGTATATCTCAGGAGGTTCACCTATAGGTTCTTCTGGCTCACTGTCACCAAAGAAAAGAGAAGGTTGACTCAGTGATGTGGTGGGGGTATTGGGTAAGAATTTGCTGGTCTTATCTCTGTTCCTACGAGGAATGAAATGGAAAGACTTTTTCTTGCTTTTTGTATTTTTTCTTGTACCTGCAAAACTAAAATGGATTGAACTGCAACTAACTGTCTTACTGAAATGAAAAATGCGGAATTGAAATGAAAGCAGGAAAGTATTAATCTATTTTGCTCAAATGAAATTGCGGAATTGAAATGCTAATTTACGCTTGCAGAATTGAAATGCGGAATTGAAATGCTAATTTACGCTTGCAGAATTGAAATTCTAATCTATGAAAGCAGGAAATGTCTACTTTACTTTTGTGGAAAAGAAATGGCTGAATGGAAATGAAATAAACTACTTAGCAGAAGGTTGCAGTAGGAAATAAAAGAAAAGCAACAATCACCAATACTCTGACGCTTCCCCGGCAACAGCGCCAAGAAGATGGTGGGCTCCAATATTGCAGCAATAATGCTGCAACTCCTGGGACTCCCTTCTTTACTTTTATCAACCCGATTGTTCGTAACAAACTTGGAAGCGACGGTGCTTTATGCACAAGTACTAGTTCTTTCCGCAGCTGTCACTTGATCAGCTGGCACAAGTCCGCTAGGGGCTTTAGCCAACTTCTATGGGCTCTCAGAAGAAGCTTTTAATTGATTGATGAAAGCTAACTCAAAGGAAGCTAATCTACTTGCGAAAAGTGACTGGAAAACTGAAGGAAAGCGCAAAGCCTAACAAACCCTAATTCTACCAGCTAGTCCTACTGATGCAAAAATGAGAGTGAAAACCACTGAAAGAGATGCCATTACTTCTATTAAGGTAAAAGACATGTGTTTAAACTACCTTGGTCCTAAGAAAACATCTTTTTGTATTTTTGATTAAGTTGTCAATTTTCACATGCATATGCTTGAACTGTGCTTTACTGTGCAGGGGTGGATCAAGGAAGATGGATGCTTGGAAATGGTTGGAAAGGTTCAGAGAGGGTCTAAGGAGTCCCTACCACTCTTCCGGAGAGTCTCACAAAGTTTGGCTATCAGGAAACCTCACTTTTGAGCTTCTACAGGAAGTCTGCAGGGGTTCTACAGGATGTTTCACAATTTCTACAGGATGTTTCAGAATTTCTACAGGATGTTTGGAAATCGGTTTTTAGGAGATGGATGAGTGAGGGAAGGTGCATGGATGGATCTGGAGGTAGGATATGGGTCTAAAAATGGCCTAAGGACTGGTGGGTGGATCGGTGAAGAGGTGTAGAAGGCTGACTTGGCTTGAAGAGGGCTAAGGCAATGATGAGTAAGGAGGTAAGGTTTCGTGGACAAAAAGGATAGATTGGGAACGAGAAACTTAGCGAAGAGACAGAACAGGTGGCTCAGATGATACTTTGGGTGGATGAAAGAATGAAGAAGATGCCCTGCACGGTGTACCTTGATCAAATCAACAAAGGCTTGCAAATGGTCAAATCATGAACTAGTCTATTCTAACCATCAACAACATAAATGAGCAGCAACCTTATTTGGGAAGAAAACCTTGTACACCATCTATGCAAAGAAAAATTTCAGATGTCCAAACCCATGACTAATCTCTGCTAATAAAAAAAAGCACACTAAAGATTGCATAATCAAGCAAACTAGTGTTTTTGTGAGGCATCACTACTTCCTCAATTCCAGCCCCAAATCCAATAAGGATGAGGTGAAACCAGGAGTGTGGTTGTCCCTTTTCTTGGAGGTTTTGCTGTTATTATCCTACCAAAGCACCTAAAACAATGCCATTCTCAAACAGTGATCTATTCCAGCAACATAACGAAATCTACATAACAGAAATATGTTCAAATGCATAAAGAAAAACAGTGATATGTAAAAGAAAAAGTAACAATACAGAAAGGAGGCCCTAGGCTCTCAGGTTGGGCCCAACCCTGAGAGCTATGGCTCCTATGAAAAACTCAGACTTGATAGGAAACCAAATTGCTTCTCATTATCCAAAAATAATCATAAGAGTCATGCCAAAAATGGCTACAAAAGAACAAAATAGAACTGCAGCACTGAGGTGCAAAGTACAAAATAGTTTCAAAAGTCTTTTTACGAAGGCTGAGGCCTCAACATTTATACATCACGAGGGACCTAGCTGGCCTCCTCAATTTGTGGAACTCGGCTGTCAAGCTGTGAGTTAAATAGTCCCTTTCTAAATGCTGCTTGGCTGCCTTCTAGATTCGGTTTGGTGGTCTTTGGAGCTCGAAGTTGGGGGTGAAGATCCCGAGGAAGGGTTATTTAATGCCATAGGCAACCCCCCCTTCGAGTCCTCACCTCAGGCTTGGCTGCCTTATAGCTCATGATTGCTTTGACTTTGCTCCAATATATGTCAAAAAACCTGAAATAAACACGTGTTAACCACCTAGGAAAATCGACTTCCCTTATTCGTACCAATGACATAAACATACTAAAAATAATGCATAGACTATAGAAAATGATGGATTTGAACAAGGACTGAACAAGGATAATTAGGACAAATGAGCCCAACAAGTTACCAATTTTGGGGCTCATCAGTGTGCGGCCTATACGCTGCTGAAATGATGATCCATTCTTTGGTCCCTATATTGCGAAAACATCCAGTCAGGATTCACAACATTCCTATCCAATAGTCTACCATTACCTCTACAGAATTCCATAGTATGGCGATTCTCCCTATGCTTCCTTTTGCATCTAGTGCTACTACTTTGTATCTCGGTTTCATTTTCTATAGTATCTACTCTAATTTTTCTCCTATTACCTTTGTTTCCTGTAGCAGATTTATTTGAGGCTTAGGCGATCTTGTAGGTACCTTTGTTTTCCTTGGATGTTAAGGCCCCTTATGCTCCATGAGACCATTATCATTAGTTAACTTTATTAAGTTGTTGGAATACCACTGAGAGTGGTGATACCCTTCCCGTGTTTACCAACATCTCTCCCATTATTTGAATTGACTCCTGTAAATTTCTTCTCCCCCTTTTCTTTCCTCCTTTACTTTGGCTATGTTGTTCCTAGGAATTTTCTTGTTGAATAATTACTCTGCTATGTAACCTTGTCTCTGTCCTTGGGTAGCCTTGTATTGCTGGAAGGTTTCCTTATACATTTTATTTTGATCCTCTAGAATGAATCTTTCATCCAGATGTCTCCACTTATTCAAAAATCTTTTCAGAACTTCCTCTTCCATGCTCAACTCCTCCCTGGCTGCATCGACTTCCATTGGGGTGATATCTACTGGTTCCTGTTCTTCTTTTTATGTTAGATCTATTTGAGATTTTCTCTTTGGCGTGGTCTTTGATTTAACATGATTGTTCTCATTTTATTTGTCTTGATTCTCTATTGTTTCTGTCTCATTTTCTTTTTCTTCTTTTTCTTGCAGCATCTCATATCTATTCTTATTTGCCTTTTGCTTTTGGTTACAGTTTCCTGAATTTTGCTGCACTTTCGTGGTATTCTTATTATGCATGACCTATTTGAACCCCTTGTGTGCCTCTTGTGGGGGGTTCTTCTGTTGCTCCTTTAGGTCTGTTTGGTCTTCTTGGTTCAGTGGACATGCTTTGAATAAGTGTCCATACTCATGACACTGGTGGCATCATAATGGGATGTGCTCATAATCCAAAGTTTGTTTCCATATTTCGTCTTGATATTCCAGTTCTATCGATTCAAGGATGGGCTCCGAGATATTCATATACACACATATGCTGGCATGGGAGGTGTATCAACCCCTACATGTGGTTTATGCTATTTTGACAAATCTTCCTATTGAATTACCTATTCCTTCCATTATTTTCGGGTCCCATAAATCCATTGGGAGCCCAAAGAGTCGGACCCAAATAGGGGCTGCCAAAAATTGCTCCTTATCTAGGTTATAGAATTCCTCCCAATATCTCATGAATAGTCTTGCGTTGTAGTGAGAATATGGACCATTTTCAAAGAATCTTTCCTTATCTTGTAGGTTTGAGAATATTATCGTGAAGAATCCTTTGGTTCCCAACTTGAGTTCTACATGGATTTTTGGTTGCCATTTCTGTTGGATCCACTTTATCAGGTCCTTCTCCGTCAGCCAGACTCCGATGAATTTGCATATCATCGCTTGATCCTTCATATAACTGTGAGATTTCTCTAGTTTGTTCAGGGGTATTAAAAATATGGGTTTCTCTGCTGCGCATGGAAAACACTGCCCTCTGCTTCTTTCTTACCGAGCTTCGAGGACAGGACTGGTGTTAGGGCTGACAGCTTCAGGGGAGCTTGGATGGTTTTTGGCTTTCTCACTTGATTCACTGGTTGTTACATTCCAGTAAGAGGGGATCTCTCCCCACCTGACTAAGGCTTGCAGGTCTCCTTTGTCGATCTGTTACCATTCTTTCTAGGCTATGCTTCCAGAATTGTCAGGGTTTAGTAGGTTTTCAAACCCTAGGTGTACTTCATCGACTGCAGATTGTCTCATGTAACGTTTCCCCAAGACTACATAATAGAAATAATGGTCAATTAATAGAGAAAGTGCTACTAGTTTGTTGCTATTTGTTGAATAAGAGTTAATGCAAAGAAACATATCAGAGTATTCTAGATTACAAATCTATGTATAAATGCAATATGATTTATAAATTATATCGGTTTAGAAACTTGTTTGAGCTTTGTATGATAATGAGTTATTCATATATTTGTTTAAATCTGTATGGAATAGTTGTTTCAATAGAAAAAAACACTGAATTTGTAAACAAAGAAAATTATTATTGTAAAGTAATGTCACCGAATATCGCATCATAATGAACTTATATTACCTTAGTTATAGAACTTGCAAATTTGATAAACCAAGAATACAAAGAAAAAAATGACATAGAATAGTACAAAACATAGAACCAAAAGAAAAAAGAATAGTTCATTGGATTACGTTTATGTACAATGTCATAGTAGCATTTGCATTTGTAGAAAAAATTATCTTGTTGCTCTGAAGAGTAGATTGTTAATTTTGTTTGCATGGTTATAGTATATTGATTAATAATTTGAAATCAAACATAAATGTCAAGTAAAATGAAAGAGCTATTAGGATGCCTGGAAATGCAAAGAGAGAGCATTGTGTCATTGTCGAATTTCTTAACAATGTAAACAAAGAAACATGTCATTGTACATGTACAACTATGTTTTGTGGCTTATCGTAAATGTGTGATGTGATTTGAAGTTGCTCAAGATTTCAATAGCATGTGTTTTGTATGCACAATATTGATAATAGGAAATTTATCATAGTGTAGGTAATAATATTTCCAGTTCGACACCCCTCAGAATACATTGTTTTTTAATCCTGTCAGTTGCATGTATGATGCAATTTAGGCAATGAAAATAAAGAAAGCAAAAGGGTTACTTGTAGGTAGTGGAATAAATTATAGTGTTGTTCATAGTTCTAGTATTTGTAATTAGAGTACTGAATTTTGCGCATTAGTTTCGAATAACATCATATATACGCTAACCGGTTTCATATATCCTTGAAAACGTTATAAAATTAATATAGAAAACAGACGCTTAGTAACATGAAATAAAATGTCTTTCTTATTTTTGTTCTTTATTCATGTCTATTTAAACAATAGGATATAGCTTACTATGCATATTTCACTTAGCGAGGAAAGCAGGTTTCTTAGATTGTCATTATTATTTCCAATCTTCAGTGCACAAATGAACGTTGTTTTTGAAGTACAAAAAACTCTTTCTTGTTTTTTAACTATATTTTTTAGCAAGATTAATGGAAAAACGTTTTGTTGCAAATCTCCTTGAATTGAAACACATGTTGAAACAAGTTCATCGTGTAATTGAAAATGTTACATATGCAACATTTGTTAAAAAATACATGAAAATCATACAATAAATGATGAATACTTTTTTCTTTAAACATTGGGATATACAAACCTACATATATGTCACTTGTTTTTAATTTCAATGTAAATTGGATTTTTTGGTGGAGGGAGACGAAAAAAATAGATGGACAAAAAATTTGTAACAATAAAACTTTTAGATAAAACAAAGCTTACTATATCCATGTCCTTTTCTCCATTGTCGTCTTTGATTTACAGAACGTATTGCATTGTTTTTTGCATTACGGAAATTGTAATAGTTGTGATTGTGCCTACTAGAAAGGCATTATCATTGTGTGACAAATTTTCAATAGTCATGTTGGGAAATAATTGATAATTTGCACAAACAGGAAAAAGAAAATCCTATGTTGCTAAAACTATTTAGACAAATAGTTTTCTCACAATCACCACTATCGTATTTATGCTTTGGAATAGTTTCGAAATATTTAATAGAAAAACCAACATTTACAACAAGCTTTGACTCATGTTGTTCGATTAATGATGTTGGAATAAGCAGTGTTATTTTGATTTTTACTTTCTTATAAGTGAAGTCTGTACATAATATTTCTTTTGACTTATTTGTTTTGTCCAAAAAAGTTCGATATGTGACTAAGACAATTCCATAAAAATTTTTCCCAGTTATATTGTCACTGATATCTTCAATAAAAAATGGTGTCAACTCGAATTCTTTTAGGTCCCTATAATACTATTGTATTCCCCCATTACTATTGTTGTTGTAGCCCTTATTGTTATTTTTGTGCCCATGTTATCCCCATATTGTTATTATTGTGCTGCATAGAAGTCCACTATTGTTATTGTTGTGCCCTTACATTATTATTATTATGTTGGCTTTGATTATATTGTGACCCCTTAGACTCCTATCTATAGAAAAGAGGCTTTGTCATTTGAATCATCCAAGAATTGTTCATTTGTATAATGTAAAGGATATTTCCCCCTCGAAGAGGTTGATTTTGAAGTCATTGATCTATCTTTTCTATCTTTTTCTGAGTTGTTTGCATCAAATTTGATATCAGAACTTTGGATTCTAGGGTTTCGTTGCTTCAAACAGGTCCTCGTGGCTTTTTTGCCATAAATTTTTTTTCTACAAGGCTTCACAAGCTGAAAAAAATCTCATTTGAGACAAAATCTTGATGAACGTCTTGTCCATATTTCATATCTTTTTTTCGCTATATTTTCGGAGATATGATCCAAGGACATTATAGCTTTTGTAGGCTCCTGAATTCCATCTCAAACAGGTGACCTTGGGAAAATCATCATAACTTTCTCTCTGAGCATCAGATTCAAATTTTGTAAAAAGTGACAAAAAGTGGATAGACTATAGTTTGTTGGGTATCGATTTCAGGTTTTGTTAGCCCTGAGGTGTAGTGCTGACATTTTGAAGGCTAAAGGAAGGATATGGGCTGCTTTGTTATCCTAAAGGGGCCCCACACGGGCCATTACCCCACTTTTCTCAATCTTCCACTTACATTTCATTATGCTCACTTCCTGACCCAACCCTCACATCCTGATGAAACCCTTTTTCACCTTAGCCTTAAGCAAATTAACCAAAAACCCCGAAAAAAACCTTACCTTTCCGCCCATACATGCCCTGCACACATTTCCCGAGGACATCTCGTACCTCCGTGTCCCTCCGCTGTTGATCTTCCCCTGCTGATCCGACAGCCCACATTTCACCAAATCAATGAAACATGCTCGACCGTCCCCCTTCGTTAGATCACCCCCGCCATATCTGACAACTATCGCTCATATCGCACAGGCAACTAGCGAGAAGAGTACCCGCCCAATAAAGGTGGTTTTTCTCTCTCTTCCGCTGCGACATGTCATCCATTGAATGGAATCGGGTGGGCTATGCCTTTTACCACTTACTGCTCAATGCCCTTCCGATAAAAACCATAACTATCCAAACAAAACCACCCCCGTGTGTTATCATCTTCACGCCTCCTCCGCCCGATAGCCATCCGATCTGCTCACCCGAGATCTAACCTCCCAGACATGTTCTGCTCTCACCACGACCTCAAGCCTCCTACACCTGATCTCCACCATGCATTCCCCTCGATCTAGCAAACCTCATTCATGATCGCTCATGCTTGTCCTCCTCCACTCTGTCATTTCTCCATCTATCCAATTTGACACATCCTCCCACCCATGCACCTCGTACTCCACTTCCTATCAGTTACCTTGGGAAGAAGGTGGTCGACTCTATCAGTATTGTGACAGTCAGATCGTTGAACCGAACTAACAGAAAGCATGGCTGAAGGAAGAAGGACACATCACGATCTCTGTAGACAGAATTAAACAATCATGGAGCCTCACTAACACAATTAAGCCAACCACCTAACAAGGCAGTGGTGTACCAAGATTAATTACCACTTTTGTGATGGAGGGGAAATTGTGTCCTTGAACACAACCAGGTAGTTAATGACAGTAGGGGATAGATTAAGACACCTCCAGCCCTAAAAAGCTGGAGAGCATTGTAAAGAGATATAAATAGCTAAAAGCAAGATGTCCTGAGGGTTCAACTTGTGGAGACTGTAGA
This sequence comes from Pinus taeda, assembly GCA_000404065.3. Taxonomy (NCBI): domain Eukaryota; kingdom Viridiplantae; phylum Streptophyta; class Pinopsida; order Pinales; family Pinaceae; genus Pinus; species Pinus taeda. The sequence goes on along the minus strand of APFE030116450.1, from coordinate 47,675 downwards.
TATTCTATTCCTTGCAACATCTCATCTTCATTCTTAGTAATACAAGCTTCTTTTGCTATTACATGTTCAATGTCCATTTCCTTCCTGTTCTAAACTTGCACATGGATAAGTTTATTCATGTTTTCTCCTATATATAATGCTAGATAACTGTCATCTTATCTCTGCATTGGTAACTTTGATTTGCTAATGAATGGGTCATCCATGTTTCTTCTATATCTAACGCTAGATAACTGTCATCTTATATCTGCGTTGATACATTATATTTGCAAGCTTCATTTACTAGATGTAACTGGCCATCATATGTCATGTATGCATATGCTAGTGTGGTTAGTACTCTCCATTCATTCACTTAACCTGCAAACTATTGGGCATTAGTGGTCTAAAGCCTTGTAGGCTGAGGGTTTTCATGCATGTATGGAGTGAAAATAGAGTTGAATTGGTTATCTGGCTTGAACCAAACCATCATCCATTCCAATAGTTCCTAGAAAAATATTGAAGATTATATGTTACCAGGCATCTCTGAGCTACAACCTAGGATAGTTTCTTGGAGCGATAACATAATTGGCACCATTGTCAGGGAGAGGAGATTGAAGCTTAGCTTCCCTGGGAGACACCACTGTTATAGAGATATTTGGGCACTACAACCCCAATCACATATGTCCATAAACCAAGGGCTTATGAGTCCTTAAACGTGTTGTTTCATGCCCTAAAGGAACAAGGTCAGCTAATTACATCATCTCCTAGAATTTCTCCACAGAAAACTGCTCAGAACTGGTCAAAACTGGACCATACAGACTGCTCATTGTAGAGGGTGTGATGCATCTCACCTGCTCAGTGCAAAAAGTGTGATGCATACTCAAAAGCCCTTCTGTAGGGTGCGATGGGCGAGAGTAGACAAATGGCAGAGACAATTTGCGAGGTGGATGATCATGGAATCTTCCAGAAACTTCTCCTGTGACACTTGCCTCTCTGAATTCGCCCAGGGATGAGTAAGAGATCATCAATCTCCAAGTGGATTCAAGGAATATCAGAGAGAAGACACTAATCAAAATCCCAGAGGCTGACTCACCCCCATGCAATCATCTATATATGTATCCCTCATCCCAGAGATCCAAAGGCTGGAATCTTGTATTTTGTAAGGAAGTGTTGTTGGTTTCTTGGTGGAACATCATAGTGTTGGGTGATCTAAGCTTTTCATGAGGTGAAGAAGGGCTTTCATGCTGGGAGGATGACGCTAGGTTAGATCAATGGGTTGTAATCCTCTTTGCTATTCTTTCTATTAATAAAGCTATTCGAGTTTTCCTCCACATTCTTGTATGTTTGAAGATATATGCATTTGTGTGGTCAATAAATATCTGGTCCTATATTGTTTATGATTATAGATCCCTGTACTTTGAAGGTATTATGCTGCTTTGACTCTACAGGTGCTCTCTGAAGCAAGGGAGGAGCGGCAAAGATCTATCAAATAGGAGAAGGAACAAGCAGAGAACCAAGCGAAATATTGAGGTTGGTATTCTTTGCTCCTTTCCTATCTACTTCTCATGAAGGAAAATGAAAGTAACTTTAATCTGTTTGTTTCTAAGATAGCTACCCATCTTAGTGGGACTAGCAGCTCTTCATAGACACTAGATTTCCCGATAACAGCCATAGATCCAGCTTTGATGATAGAAAAAGTTTGAACACTTTTTTGGTTGTAATCATCTATCTGACAACTCTACTGGAGGTTGAATCTCTTGCTGACTCCACATCATCGTTCTGGCTCAATTTGTGAGGCACACCTAGAGAAATTCTCAGAAGTCACCAGCTGACCAGTACCTGACCCTGAAAATATCATCAAAGAAAGAAAGGTATCACAAAAAAGAGCATCAGGATCAGGTAAATCTAAACAATCCTCTACATCTCTGCAAGAAAGGCTTGTCACAGATCAAGTACATGCTGAGAGTATAGCCTCTGACACTAGTAGTGAAGAAAAACTTTCAGAAATTCATAAAGCTTCTTATTCTTTAGGTTCTCCTTTTGCTTTAAGCCCAAAGGAAACCTCACCCCCTACCCATCATATTCCTTTAGTCCTGTCAATCAGTCCTCAATTACCTACCTTTCAGACTGCTAGAGCTCTTGTATCCACCACAGCCATGGCAGGTCCACAAGCACTCACCAAAATGGAAAGAATCATAGCTACTAGGTACGGGCCTTTAGTACTACCCACTCCTTTGAATGCAATGGCTACTAGAGAATATTAGAAATACATGCCTAAGTTCACTGGGATTGAAGGGGTTATTGCTAAATAACATCTTGAGTCATTTTATAGCTATGTCGATAATCTAGATATTAGGGAATATGATGTGTGGATGAGAGTATTTGTCCAAAGCCTAGATGGAGAGGCCAGAAAATGGTTCAGAGAATGGACCCCTAGATCTATAACATATATTAAGGCCTTAGATGATGTATTCTTAAAGCAATGGGGGATAAGAAAGACCTTCTCTACTACTATACTGAGTTTATGAACCTGAAAAGGGAACATGGGTAGTCGCTTTCTGATTTCAGTAAAAGGTTTAAACACATGTACAAAAAAATACCAGCTGAAGTGAAACCCACTCCTACCTTTGCTAAACTTACTTATGGCAATTCCTTTGATTCTGATTTCTATCTACTATTGAGGGAGAGAAGATGTGCTTCTCTGGCCGAAATGCAAGATGCAGCCTTGGAGGTAGAATCCAACATCATGGCTACAGAGAAACTCAAGGGACATGTTGACTGGAGGAGATAGAGGGGTGAGTCTTCCTCATCTTTAGACCCCAAGATAGATAATATGACCAAGATGATAGAGTCACTAGCCTTTGAAGTCTCCAAATTAAAGGTTGAACAACACCTAGGGAAAGGAAGAGTTCCTAATACCTTTGTTCCTAGGAATCGGAATCCATATAAAAAATCCAATGAGCAGTTGCAGATTATAGAAATGAGCAAAGATGCCAACGAAGACCAAAGGGTGAAGACCCCTTTTCAAAATGTAGTCATGGAAGAGGAGCAGTTCAAAGAATATGATGAGATCCATTGTATGGAAGACAAAGGCAGTGCTTCCTTTTTGACCTTGGCTGCCTATGAAGCATCACTATTCAAGGACCAGACCAGCCAAGAATGGGATGGTGGGGTTGTCCAACAAACCGAAGATCAAAAAAGATATAATCTGAGGTCAAAGATGAAAACTGCCAAGGAAACCCCTGTTCAAAGAGCTGCTATCCCTGCAATGCAGAAAACTAACAAGCAAAAACGACCAACAACTAATCCCATCATTCTCAAAGCTCCAGCTCAAGAGGTAAAAGGCCTTGACAAATCCCCTTCTCCTTTCAGTTTTGAATTAGAAATCAAGAAGATGAAAATATCTATACCTTTGGTGGAACTGGTGAAGAACGAAGCCTTTAAGGGACCCGTCCTTGAGACCCTTGAGCTTAAGGCCACACATGCATCAAATGACTATGTGAATTTACAAGATGAAAAACCTGTAGTTGTTCTTAGCCCAATGACTGAACCTTCTGATGACAATTCCCCATCATTCTATGTCTCCTTGACTATTCATGACAAAATCCTCCACAATTGTATGTTGGACACAGGTGCCAACAATAATATAATGCCCAAGGCTGTCATGGATGAGTTAGGCCTTCATATCACTAGGCCTTATCATGACTTGTTTTCTTTTGATTCTAGGAAGGTGAAATGCTTGGGGCTAATCAAGGATCTAGCCATTACCTTATCTCAGCTGCCTATGAAGAGTATGATGACGGATATTGTGGTGGTAACAGATGTTCCCCCTAAGTTTGGCATGCTTCTTTCCAGGGGATGGATGAAAAGATTAGGTGGAATGTTACAAAATGATCTGTCCTATGCTACTATCCTAGTCTTTGGAGGTGAGAGTAGGAGATTATACAGGGAAGATCAGTTAGCTTATATCATCAGTGATGAGAAGAATCCCACTAATCACCCCATATATGCTGTTGACACTGATTTTGGAGTATGTATCCTCCAAATTGAAGAATCCCAGTTGGCCTCCATGCAGCTCAAGAAACCTGTTTGTCAGGTCACAGAGGAAGAAGGCCCACAAATTTGGGACATGTTCTTCGATGGAGCTTGCTCCAGGGAAGTTGCAGGAGCGGGTGTAGTTCTGGTATCTCCCACACAAGAATGCATACATTTAACTTTCAAGCTGACTTTTCAAGTCACAAATAATATAGCAGAATATGAGGCTTTGATCTTAGGCTTGAACACTACTAAAGAAATGGGCATCAAACATCTGAAGGTGTTTGGAGATGCAAACCTTATTATTCAACAAGTGAATAAGACATTCTAGGCGAGGCATCCTAGGCTGAAAGCATATAGAGATGAGGTATAGAAGCTCAAGGATTTGTTCAATAGCTTTAATATTTCATACATCCCTAGGGCTAAGAATCAACTTGGCGATTCCCTTTCCGTGTCTGCTAGTATGTTTGTTCCTCCTTTACCCCCTAGATTGACTTATGAAGTCCAAGTAAAATACAGACCGTCATTGCTTGATAATGTCAAGTATTGGAAAGTCTTTGAAGATGATGATGAAGTCAATCAGTTTCTACAAGTCATTGTTGAATACTTTGAAATGCAAATTGATCAAGAGAATGAAGCCATGGAGGAATGTCCTCAGTCCCAGCTGAGAAACAAAATCGGTCAAGACAGCATTGTCCAACTGCCTAGTAATCATATACCTAAAGGTTTGGTGCCTCTAGAGAAGCTATTTGATCATAATGATGTACCCTATAAGCTTGCTCAGAAAGAGAATGAGTTTGCAGTCCATAGACATAATATAGGGAGCCCAGATCACCCAAATTACATAAATCTGTCCACCCACTTGTCTGCTACCCGAAGCTCTGGATATTGCACCCTGATGAAGCAATTTGCTGATGTCTTTGCTTGGGAGTATAGTGACCTGAAGAATTATGACAAAAACATCTTCTAGCATAAGATTCCACTGGAGAAAAACACCATCCATTTTAAGCAGAAGCTGAGGCCTATCAGCCCTCTATTAATACCTTTGATCGAAAAAGAAATTGTGAAACTATTGGCTGCCAAGATCATAGTCCCCCTAAGGTATTCAATATGGATAGATAACTTAGTGGTAGTAGGAAAGAAAAATGGAGAAATAAGGCTTTGTGTTGATTCAAAAATCTGAACAAGTGCTCTAAGAAAGACAACTACCCCCTGCCCAAGATGGAAGATTCGCTGTAAAAAGTTTCAGGGGCTAGAGTCATGTCTTTCTTAGATGGTTTCTCAGGCTACAATCAGGTTGTTGTACACCCAGAGGATCAAGAGAAGACTTCCTTCACTACTCCTTGGGGCACTTTCATGTACTCCGAGATGCCTTTTGGACTGACGAATGCTGGGGCTACTTTTCAGAGGGCCATGGACATAGTCTTTGTGGGAGAGAAGGACAAGTTTGTCCTTATTTACCTTGATGACATAACAGTCTTTTCCAGTAGTCACATGGAACATTTGCAACATTTGAAGAAGGTGTTTCTGAAGTGCAGAGGGTTTGGAATCTCAATAAATCCCAAGAAGTCACAGTTTGCTCTAGAAGAAGGAAAAATATTAGGACATATTGTTTCTATTGCAAGTGTCCAGGTTGATCTAGAAGGGGTTCAAGTAATACAGGCATTGTCCATCCCAAGGTCAAAAAAGGGCATTCAATATCTTCTGGGTAAGATTAACTTTGTGAGGAGCTTTATTCCAAATTTTGCAAAACTAGTGAAGCACATCACCTCCAAACTAAAGAAGGGATCAGAGATAAAATAGATAGAGGCTGCAAGAAGATCTTTTGAAGCCATCAAAAGAGCTATCATGGAGGCTCCCACCTTGGTCAACCCAGACTACACCAAGGAGTTTTATATTTTCTCTTTCGCTTCTTATGATAAACTTGTAGCAGTCTTGTTATAGAAAAATGATGAAGGTATAGAACACCCAGTGGCCTTCTTCAGAAAAACTTTGAGGGATGATGAATTAAGGTATGATCTCATTGAAAAACAGGCATACGCCCTCATAAAGTCTTTAAAAGCATTCCAAATCTACATTCTGCACTCACAAGTAGTTGCTTATGTATCTTTAGCTTCAATAAAGGATGTCCTAACACAGCTAGATATTGATGGAGAAGGGCCAAGTGGATTGCAAAACTCATAGAATTCAACATAGAAGTAAATCCCACCAAGATTTTCAAAGGCCAAGGCCTAGCTCAACTTATGGCTGAGGAAAATTGCAGTATGCTAGACATAAATTGGATAGGTGCAGATTTAGATGTTGAACAAGCAGAGGAGGCAATAGAAGAACAAGGGAAGAATCAGTCATTGGCTGAGAATTTGGCTACTTGTGAGTGGTATTCCAGTATATCTCATTTCTTGTTGAAGCTTGAAGTCCCTCCTGGGCTTAGCTCAAGTTAGCCTAGAACCATCAAGCTCAGAGCAACTAAGTTTTGTATTAATAAGAACCTACTTTATTGGAGGGAACCATCTGGAATCCTCTTGAGGTGTCTAGACAAAGAACAATCTGTCAAAGTCATGCACCAGTTTCATTCCAGCATCTATGGAGGGCATCATTATTGGAAAACCATAGCCCACAAGATCCTAAGGGCTGGGTATTATTGGCCTACTCTATTCTCTGATGTCTTTTCATTTGTGAATTCTTGTGACAGATGCCAGAGGTATACAGGAAGACAAAAACTAAAATCTTTGCCCCTGAAGCCAATACACACCAATGGTCCCTTTCAGTAGCGGGGTTTAGATTTCATAGGGGAGATTAATCCACATTCCAGTGGCCAATATCGGTGGATCTTAGTAGCCACTGACTATTTTACCAAATGGATTGAAGCCATACCCACTAAGAAGGATGATCACCAGGTTGTCATGAAGTTCTTAACTGAGAATATTTTTACTAGATTTCGCTGCCCGACCAAGATAATTACTGATAATGCAACAACTTTCAGAGCAAGGGAATTAGTGGACATGTGTGAATGAATGGGCATTAAATTAGTACATTCTACCTCATATTATCCTCAAGGAAATGGCTTGGTAAAATCATCCAATAAAAGCTTGGTAAGGATAATCAAAAAACTGTTGGAAGACAACAAACGGAACTGGGATTCCAAGTTGAAGTTTGCCCTGTGGGCTGATAGAGTTACCACCAAGAAATCCATAGGAAACTCTCCATTCAAGCTGGTGTACGGTACTGAGGCTGTTTTTCCAATCCAATTGACCCTCCCTGTGGCCAAATTCTTGCAAGAGGAGTAGGATGAGGAAAGTGACATGGCAAGGAGGATGAGTGACTTAGTTGAAGTTCACTAGATCAGAGATCAACTGATTGAGAAGTCAGTAGTGCATCAAAAGAAGATCAAGGAGGTATTTGATAAAAAAGCAAAGATGGACAGTTTTTAGGTTGGTGACTAGGTTCTCAAATGGGATGCACTGAAGGAAAATAAGGGAAACCATGGTAAATTTGATGCCTTATGGACAGGACCGTTTATCATTGCTCGAGCTCAAATGAACAACACTTTCACTTTGCAAAATTTAGAGGGTGAAGGTGTTTTTGATGGCCCAGTCAATGGGCGGTTTTTGAAACTTTATTTCATTTAAGGCTTTAAAGCCTTGGTATTATAAATATGTTTTTCAGTTTTATTTCATACTAGTTAGATTCCATGCCCAATGGAACACTATGTAGTAGATTTAATCTTGTTGTTTACTGGAAAGGTAGTGGTCTACAGTTCTTGAAACCTCACAGGGAGGCTTTCATCCCCAGAAGGAGCCAGTGTTAGCCTTGAGGTGCAGCACTGACGTTTTGAAGGCTAAAGGAAGGACATGGGCTGCTTTTCTATCCTAAGGAGGCCCCACACAGGCCATTACCCAACTTTTCTCAATCTTCCATTTACATTTCATTTCACTCACTTCCTAACCCAACCCTCACATCCTGACGAAACACTCTTTTGCCTTAGCCGTAAGCGAATTAACCCAAAACGTCAAAAAAACCTTACTTTTCCGCCCATATGCGCCCTCTGCACATTTCCCGAGGACATCTCATACCTCCGTGTCCCTCTGCCATTGATCTTCCCTTGCCAATCTGACGGCCCATGTTTCACCTGATTAATGAAACATGCTCGACCATCCCCTCTCATTAGATCACCCCCGCCAGATCTGACGGCTATCGCTCATATCGCATGGGAAACTAACGAGAAGAGTACCCACCCAATAAAGGCAATTTTTCTCTCTCTTCCACTATGATGTGTCATCCACTGAATGGAATTGGGCGGGCTCTACCATTTACCACTTACTGCTTGATGACCTTCTGATAGAAACCATAACCGCCCAAACAAAACCACCCCTGTGCATTATCATCTACACATCTCCTCCGCCCGATAGCCATCTGATCTGCTCACTCAAGATCTAACGGCTTGGACATGTTCTGCTCTCACCACGACCTGAGGCCTCCACCCGATCTCCACCATGCATTCCCCTCAATCCAATGACCCTCGTTCATGATCGCTCACACTTGTCCTCCTCCACTCTGTCATTTCTCCATCCATCCAATTTGACATGTCCTCCCACCCATGCACCTCGTACTCCACTTCCTATCAGTTACCTGGGGAAGAAGGTGGTCGACTCTGTCAGTATTGTGATAGTCAGATCGCAGAACCGAATTAACAAAAGCATGGTCGAAGGAAGAAGGACACAACACGATCTCTGCAAACAGAATTAAAAATTCATGGAGCCTCACCAACACAATCAAGCCAACCGCCCAACAAGGCAGTGTTATACCAAGATTAATTACCACTTTTGTGATGGAGGGGAAATTGTGCCCTTGAACACAACCAGGCAGTTAATGACAGTAAGGGATATATTAAGACACCTCCAGCCCTAAAAAGATGGAGAGAATTGTAAAGAGCTATAAATAGCTGAAAGCAAGATGTACTCAGGGTTCAACTTCTGGAGACTGTAGATATTCTTTTCCTTGCAGTGTCTCATCTTCATTCTCAGTAATACAAGCTTCTTTTGCTGTTACATGTTCAATGTCCATTTCCTTCCTGTTCTAAACTTGCACCTGGATAAGTTTATTCATGTTTTCTCCTATATCTAATGCTAGATAATTGTCATGTTATCTCTGCATTAGTAAATTGGATTTGTTATTGAATGGGTCATCCATGTTTCTTCTGCATCTAACGCTAGATAACTGTCATCTTATCTCTGCGTTGATAGATTAGATTTGCAAGCTTCATTTATTGGCTGTAGACGACCACCATATGTCATGTATGTATCTGCTGGTGTGGTTAGTACTCTCCATTCATTCACTTAATCTGCAAACTATTGAGCATTAGTGGTCTAAAGCCTTGTAGGCTAAGGGTGTTCATGCATGTCTGGAGTGAAAACAGAGTTGAAGTGGTTATCTGGCTTGAACCAAACCATCATCCATTCCAATAGTTCCTAGAAAAATATTGAAGATTATATGTTACCAGGCATCTCCGAGCTACAACCTAGGAGAGTTTCTTGGAGCGATAACAAGTCCAAAGGTTGAAACAGTGACACAAGACACTTCATACAAGTTTGCTCTACTGAACAAGTATATAATCCTGTCATTGTGGGATATTGGGCATAACACTTTCTCGGAGAATCCAATCTCGATCAGACTTGTGGGCTGGGAAAGAGGACTTAGAGGGATACCACAGGATGACATTTTAGACCTTGGAGATACACCATTACAGAGATACAACAGATTCAATATTGAGCACCTACAAAGAAAAAAAGAAGGTGTGTATTTTTCTTTTAAATTTGCATAAGTTTTGTTTGAAAAAATAATTTGAAGTGATTCAAAGGGAATAGTGAAGCATAATACTCATTAACTGATGCCCCAAAGAAATAAAATAGAAACACCTAGTAAGAAACCCGAAAGTTCTACTATGATGCATGAAGAAGAAGAAGAAACACAACATGATATATCAAAATTACAAGACCAAGCGCAACAATTTTCACTCTCACAAAGAGTAACCAAAAATGAAATGGAAGCTAAGACGGATGGTTTGAAGAATAGCTTAAAATCAGACATGGAAGGAATTAAGAATAACATGAAAGCTAATATGGATGAAATGAAATATAATATGGTTGACATGAAAGATAATATGGAAGATTTTAAGAATTGTTTAAAAGCAGACATGGAAGGTTTCAAGGAAGGTTTGACAAGGTTGCTACAAGAAATGCTTCCTAATAGTGAAAACGTATTAGATGAAACTCATGATGAGAAAAAAAGAAATGTTAATCATGATTTCATAGACTCTAACATTGGAGTAAAGACCCACCATATTTCAAAGATTGATATGAGGAAGTTTGATGGCAACGATCCCATAGCATGGATACTACATATGGAGCAATATTTTGATCTTCATAATGTGCACAACACACAAAAGTATGCATTGCAACTTTATATTTGGAAGCCAATCGATTTATATGGTATCGATGGTTTTCTCTCGTAATAAAAATTGTCACTTGATCAATTTTAATGGAGGAAATGATGTCACATTATGAGGATACAAAGAGAAACACCTTCTTTAGTCAATTGATAAATCTCACACAAAAGGGTTCAATGGTGGAGCACATTGAGGACTTTCAAAAAATGAATATAAGGTTAAATGATATTCCAGAGGAGAATAGGATTGATGTGTTCATAGGGACCTTAAAGGATAACATCCAACATGAGGTTCACCTTTGGGAACTTGATTCATTGGAAAAGGCATTCAAGTTGGCAAGAAAAATTGAAAGAAAAATTATGGAAATAAGGAAGCCTACCACTTAGAACCATAAAGATGGAAGTATTTTTGCCCCTAGCCTTCCACATCCTACAAGGTTGACACAACAAAGGTTGGAAGAAAAAAGAGCAAAAGGGATTTGCTATAGTTGTGATAGCAAATAGACTAAAGGTCATAAGTGTGATGAGAAGCAATTATTTTACATAGATTGTGAAGAGGAGGAAGAAAAGGAACAAGAAACATCAAATGAAGAGGATATACACCAGGAACCAACCCTAGAGAAAGAAGAAATGAATCCAACCATATCTTGTATTTCATTGGCAGGAATTACCACTCCTCAAAATCTCAAGATAGAAGGACATATCAAGAAGAAAAAGGTAATAGTTTTGATTGATTCAGGTAGTACCCATAATTTTATTCATTGTAAGATAGCCAAGGAATTGAATTGCTTCCTATATCCAGAACCAGAGTGTCAAGTGATGGCTGGAAATGGAAGAACCATAAATTTCTCGAGAAAGTGCCATAATATCAAGTTATGCATGGGATAATATGTATTGAATAGTCCAATGCTTTCCATTCCAATGGCTACAATCTTTGGGTACAATAGCTTTTAATTTCTAAGAAATTTTCTTGATTTTTTTTTGGGAAAGAAAGGAAGTTGAATTAAGGGGTATTGTAGGGAAACTAGGAAAGATAATTAGCTCTAACGGCATTACAAATCTTCTAAAGAAAGAAAAACTTGGCATAATTGCACAATTATGTTCACTAGAGGTTCCCACATCAAAATCATTTATTTCTCCATATCTCCAAAAATTCTTGGACAATCATTCCAAGGTATTTGAGACTCCCAAAGGCCTCCCACCTATTCATCATCTTGACCATGCTATTCATTTGATTCTAGGAAGTTTTCCTCCAAACATTAGGCCTTACAGATATCCCTATGCCCAAAATAGTGAAATTTAACGTATGGTTGCAGAAATGCTAGAGGCTGGTATAATTCAACCTAGTCAAAGTTCTTTCTCTGCTCCAGTAGTATTGGTGCACAAGAAGGATGGATCATGGTGCATGTGTTTGGATTATAGGGATCTCAACAAGCTCACTATTAAAGATAAATTTCCCATTCCAGTCATTGATGAATTATTAGATGAATTACATGGACCAATTTACTTCACCAAGTTGGATCTTCATCTAGGATATCATGAAATCAGAATGAAGACTGAAGACATTCTAAAAACAACATTTAGAACTCATGAGGGTCATTATGAATTCTTATTCATGCCTTTTGGCCTTACCAATGCACCTTCTACATTTCAAGGTTTGATGAATTCCATTTTCAAACCCTTCCTTAGAAAATTTGTGTTTGAAGTTTTTGATGATATACTAATCTACAACAAATCTTGGAAGGATCATGTTCAACATGTTGACAGAGTGCTCAAACTATTGGATGAGAAACAATTATATGAAAAAACCTCCAAATGTTTCTTTGGAGTACAAGAGGTGGAATATCTAGGTCATATTGTATCT
>APFE030116450.1:19882-34345 GCA_000404065.3 Pinus taeda | reverse complement strand
GATGTGGAAGCATTGTTTTGTGCCATTTCTATTATCCAACCAGATTGGATAAAAGAAGCAAGGGATGAATGGAAGAATGACAAAGAAGTGTGGGCACTCATTCAAAAGTTGCAGCAAGATCCCAGTACATCCGACACAGTTATCTGGAAAAATTATTTGTTATGGTACAAAGATCACTTATACCTCTGTAAGAATTCCCAACTCAAACAAAAGATTCTTCTTGAATTGCACACCTCTCCGTTAGGAGGGCACTTAGAATTTTTAAAAACTTACCATAGGGTTAAGAAGGAATTTTTTTGGGATGGCCTTAAATCTGATATTCAAAAGTTTGTGGCGGAATGTTTGGTTTTCCAAGAAAATAAAGTTGAAAAAATTAAGACCCTGGGTCTCTTACAACCTTTATCCATTCCAAGTCAACGTTGGGAGGAGGTTTTGATGGATTTAATTACAGCTCTACCCAATTCTAAAGGAAAGAGTGTCATCATGGTGGTAGTTGATAGACTTACCAAGTATGCACACTTTTGTGCATTATCTCATCCATTTAAAACCAATACAGTTGCTACTACATTTATGGAAACAATACAAAATCTACATGGAAACCCAAAGATTATTGTAAGAGACAAAGATCCCATTTTCACTGGAAATTTTTGGACGGAATTATTTTCTTTTTTGGGTACTTAGTTAGCTCATAGCTCATCTTATCATCCTCAATCTGATGGGCAAACTGAGATAGTGAAAACTTTTCACAATGAAAAATAATAATAACAACATGTTAACATTAATAGTTTAGCATTAATTTCCCTGTGCACCCCACATTTTTCTGAAAATACCACATTCTAGTTTCGTTCCTACCAAATAAAGTTTCGAATATAAAAGATCAGGACAGTAAAGGATCTACACAATAAAATGTTCGGCACATACCCCGTTAAGATGAATAACACAATGTGAGAGCAGTCACGAAACCACTTGTTCTCTTGCACATAACTCATTTTCCTATTTTTATCATCAATAGAAAACACATATGCTAAACTAATATAACACAAATGCATTTGTGCCGCATTTCACAATAAATCTCCTGCACAAACCCATAGTAAAAACCCCACTCCTTCCAGTCGACCATGTTATTAATTGATAAATATGTTGGCATTAAAAGTTTTTATTGCTAATATTTTAGTAAGCGATCAACATATATGATATTACTAGTGATATTTTAAGTGTAAATAATGCCCATCTTCATATTTATGAATATCTTTTCGTATTTCTGAATGTGTTTCAAAATAGGCATATGTGTGGAAGTGCGGAAGAAGTCTATTGTGCGGAGGAAGCTTTCAATGTGCAGATCATCTTACTTAGCACAAAAGGCTTTTGTTTGCTAATATTTTAGTATTAAATAATTCATATTTTCTCAATAACATTGTTTATGCTTAGATTATTGATAATATTTTAGTTGTAAACAATGCATACTATTTTTATTTAATTGATTATATATTTTAGTATTAAAAATGCATACTTTATGCTTATATTATTAATAATATTTTAATTGTAAATAATCCATATGTTTGTATTTCTAAATATGTTTCAAATTAGGTATATGTGTGGAAGTGCCGAGAAAGTCCATTGTGCGGAGGAAGCTTTCTATGGGTGAATCGCGTACTTGGTACTAAAAGCTTTTATTGCTAATATTTTAGTATTAAACTATGCATATTTGTTGTTTACAATAACACCGAAGCAAGCAGTGGGATTATATGATTGTTGCTAATACGTTAGTCATAAATAATGTGTATCTCCTTGCCTCTACAACTAATTAAGTGGGGCCCACATTTTTCCCACATTTTTGTCTCAACCCATGCTTGCTCCACACAACGACGTCTGCACAACTTCTTTTGTACAGGCTATCTCTCGACACACTTTTTCCAAAGACACTCTGTGCTAGACTCCACCAGTGCGAGTAGCTATGACACATCCTATTCTTTTATTCGAATAGGCCAAAACGTGAGTGCTATTACTGTAACTATTGAGACTATTTTACAATGCCCCCAATTATGCTTATAAATTCATTCAATCCATTTCTTTTGCCAAATTCATAGTCTACTAATATTATAACAAAAGAATATAGTTAATGATTATAGTATGTATTAATGGTTAATCATTACAAGCATTATGACTGTACATCTATTTATGTTCTTCCTTGTAATTATATAACAGATTCGAATGAGATATCTGGAACATTATAAAAATTGAATCATTGTGCGAAAGATTGATGTGCAGAGGTCGACAGAACGAGTTGCGCACAATGAAATTCCGCACAATGGCAATGTGAATGCTGAGGACTATGTTATATATGGGCCACTGATCATAAGTGAGCTTGGCAATCGAGTTCAAGTCAAGTTCTTAAATATTTAGACAGTTCAAGCTTCGAGAGCTGTGGAAATAATGATTTTAGCGATATTATTGGCAATGTTTTAGTTATAAATAATGCTTTTGTCCTTACTCTACATAATGACGTCTGCAGAGCATCTTCCGCACACGTTATATCTAGACGTGCATCCTCAATTCATACTCTACACAACAAAACATAATAACATTCCATGTTCTCTCGCATATACCCTGTCCTCTGTAAACATTCATATGATATATGATATGGGATATAGGAATTTTAAAAAGTATCTATGCACAACAAAACATTGTGTGGATATTTGTTCGAAAAATCGACAAATGTACCCCATCTTTCACGTAGTCAAACCTCCACATAATGAAACATAAAAGCTCCACATAATAAAAGCTTCTCACAACACAGTAAAAGCTCCACTCGATGAAACCTCCCGCACATATTGTGTCCTCCACAAACAATCATTTTTAACACTAATTCTCAGAGCAATAACGCATTGTCACAGTACTCGCGAAACCCCCATTCCCCCTCACATACCCAGTATTTGCAAAGATTTATAGCTTTGAAATCAAATCTTTATACAACTACTCACTTGCACATACTACATAATTCACACAGTAAAATATCCGCACAACGAAAGATAATAATATTCCTCATTCTCCTACACATACGAGTTCTCTGATCTAGAAAATTGTAAAAGTATCTTCGCACAATGCAATTACTTCCATAGTCATTAACACCCTTCAATTAGTAATTGACATTTGAAATTGTTATTAATTGAATTAATAAACTTGTCCTAACTAAACACTTTGTTTATTAATTTCTTAGTAGGTAGGTACGTATTGATACATTTCTACTTCAATATATCCATCCCTATCACATGCTCTGCAAATTGTCTGTTTGCATAAGAAATGCTTTGTAAACTTCTTTTTCCTCTTGAGAAAACTTGGTAATTAAATTAAAGGTACTTGTATTTTTTAATTATGAACCAAGAAAATCAACATCACACTGTCAACAAGGTTTCATTGGAAACCCATTTTTAATATAATATAAAAAAAGGGTTATCACTTCGCAAATGTTATTCGACTTTGCATTATTTTAATGCATTTAAAATATTAATATTAAATCATGAATTATCGAATCATTGAAATATTAACAGTAATGTGTATTCCTCAAAATTAATACCAAAATGTAAAGCTTTGAAGCTTTCGTTATGATTTTGAAAGCATTAAAATTATTAATATTAACATATAAATTGATACTAGTTGAGTTAATCAACATAACGCAAAGATCTATTCAAATTTGAAACCGCAACATGGCTAATGTTCATTCTTATTAATAGTCTAATGTTCATATTTGTTTTCTAATAGACTAATGTCAATACGATTCTAATATGGGTTGCAGAAGTACAATCCAAAATTTTATTGTACGAGGCATTCCTATGGATTTTCTTATCTCTTCATAAGCACAAATGTGAGTGAAGACCTTTCACAGACTGACTACGGTTTCCGCACTTCAACAAAATCAATTTCATTAGCACAAAAAATATTTGCTAATCAACTGATTAAAGGTTGTTCTCTTCGCACAATCAAAGCCTTGTTTATAGTTATCTTTGTGTAAATAGGCATATGTGCGGAAGTACAAATTAATTCCATTGTGTGGAGGAACCTTTGAATCTTTCATTATTTGGATCTTTGTACTCTGCACAACGAAATCTTCCCATACAAGGATAGTTGTTTGCAGAAATCTTTCCCCCTAATTAATTTGTTAAAGGTTACATAGTGCAGCATAAGGCCAATCGAAATTAAACACGTGTAAAATTGATATATCATTTTTATTTCAAAATGCAACAACAAACTTCCATTATGTACAATAGACAAATACGAATAAAACATAATAAAATCCCTTCTTGGAGTGCCGTGCTCTGGACAAATTTTAAAATATGATGACAGTGGACATTATTTATGTTTCATAGAAAAATAACATATTCTTGTGTTTCATATTATTGGCATATATGTATTAATGGCATAATATAGATGCTCAAAGCATAATTATGTAACATTATGAAATACAATTACATCTACAAGAACAACATCGAGTTTCAAATTTCAATCATCATAACTATGATTGACATAAATAAACATAACACAAATGCATAGGAGATCAGAAGCTAAGCATTAAGAACTCTGATTCTTAGTGCGAATTTCTTGTATCAGTAATGAAAATGCTTAATGGCTCAGTTCATTGGCTCATTCAGTATGTTATTTTGGCATCTTCTCTTTAATTACATGTTTATGCATCCACAAAAAGTAAATGTGTGAATTGTAATGTGCAAAAAGAGTACTGAAAAAGAAAACAAGGAACTGCATTCAACAAGTAGAATATGTGCCAATAATAGAATTAACAAATCACAATGATTGAATACTAGTAAACAAAAAAAAATGTAAATATTTAAGGACAATTACAATTTTTGAAAGC
This sequence comes from Pinus taeda, assembly GCA_000404065.3. Lineage (NCBI taxonomy): Eukaryota > Viridiplantae > Streptophyta > Pinopsida > Pinales > Pinaceae > Pinus > Pinus taeda. The sequence goes on along the minus strand of APFE030116450.1, from coordinate 29,478 downwards.
ACATATGCTAATTGTTTGACTATCAACTTTCTTTCGAATGCATGGCCTCTTGAACTAATGTCTTCAACTTAGCCTGAATGAATTCTTTCATTGGTTCCATTGTAATCTTTATCCCCACATGTTAATCAAATAATTTATTTTCGATCTCCATCGCATCCTCTTGTAATTGAACAATTAACATAGATATCATTTCATTAATACTAACAAAGTCAACTAGTCATTTATCAATTTTTTTCTAGAGTAAAATTAGTTATAGCATCAAATTTTTCTGCCATTAACTATTTTCTCTTGTCCAATTCAAATGTTAGCTTATCTTTTGTAATCAATTCAAAATTTCGTATAATGCATGGGATGTCTAGATCTCAAACAATTTGCATCACCTTTATAAACTCATCACTTCTGTTATTGTTTATGCTCTTACATTCAAAAATAATGTTTTCTAGTATATTGATTCTTCTAGACCATCCAACATTGATTTGCCTCATTCGATTAGCATTTGGCAGTTCTATGTTTTTCTTGTCCAGATCAAGCAACAATTCAAGCCTTTAACTAAAAGTAAATAAATCATTGTTAATGAAATGTTTGTCTTTAGTAACATTACTTCTCGGAAAATCGACAAATGAATTGATTTCTTGTGCTAAACATAACAAAATAGAAACCACCTACCATGCATGTTCAATGATTTCTAATCTCTGGCATATATTACTGACTATATGAAATTTGACTTCATTAACCAGTTACAAAGCTTCAATAGATCCATGAGATGTCATAGCAGTGGGAATTGTAGATTGTTGAGTATGTATTATGATTCGTGTCATCAACAAAGGACCCAGATTTAAAGCATTTTCTAGCATCTCTATTGTTGCTTTCAGTACTAGGTTCTCTACATTGGGTTGCTGAATAGACACTACAAGCACATTTTCGGTAGCTTCATGCAATGTCAAAAAATCCATGGGTATAATTCTAGACATATGAAGATTCGTTTTTGTTGTATCAATAAAGTTTTTACCATGCATCCTTACCTTTTCAATTTTCAATATTTTACTCTCCCTACTATAGTTTTCATATTGAAAAGTGACAAATTGATCATCAAAAATCGGAATTCTTTGGCAATTTTCTCTGTTCTTTTCTTATTTTCATTCAAAGCACTACTAACCCAATCAGGTAGTGGAGTTTCAATATCCTCGTTGATAGCTTCTTGGTTGCTTCTTGTTTGCATGAGACTTTTTCATTTCTCCAGTTGAGGCTCCTTGTCATCTTCGACAGCTGATAGTTGATCGTGAATTAGCTGTGCAACTTCAATATCTTTTCATTTTTTTTCACTTGAAGATGAAGCCAAAGTAGTTTCAAATATACAAACAAAACATTGCGCAGCTTTTCCACTTATTTTTTTATGGCTTATTTCACTTGTAATAGTTGCTTCTTCAAAAATTTCTCTAATATTCATAGCTTCTTCTTCATTATTGCTTGCAACATTGTGACTCTTTTTAGTTTATCTTGCAACTTTTTTCAACAAGACATCGCATTTGATGGCACGTTCTTTCATCTAAGCTCCCTCTTAACTTAGGGAAATTCCTTTCATCCAAGCTCCCTCTTAACTTCGGGAGCTCAACTTATTTTCTACAACATCAAAGAATCTTTCATGGCTTCCATCCTTCTTATAACCATCATCATTCATATAACTTTCTTCATCATGCTTATCATATTAACTTTACTTATGATCATCTTCACTATCTTGGAGATTATGTACCTACACAACTTAGATAGCTAGTACAACCAAGTCCATAGAAGCATGAAGTTAACCAGATCATACAATAATGGAAGCACTAGACATTATACATCAAAAACCTAAACTTAGTGAGTTTCATAAAAAATAAGAAACACCTACTTTTATACTTCAACTACATACCAGGGTTTTGTCATAAACCCTAGATTTCATCATCCCGACTTCCAGTACCTTAATTAAGATAAAAACCTTCAATATATCTAAGGCTTCAATATTTCTTCTAGAGGTATGAAATAAAAAATATTGCAAACCCTAGAATATATTCAAAACAATATAGTTATACAATGAATCTTAACAACTTTAGAACTCATATGTTAGACTTCCACTAGAATTTAGTGCAAGATACTAGATTTCATACATGAGCCATTAAGCTCCAACAATCAAAACTAATCACAACTCAAATTCAGATTTCAACAATCGTTCATAAATCTTAAATTATCACACTTGTCATCACATATTAGAGAATTGAACTTCTACTAAGTTTTAGTTACAAAACCCTACAATTCACAAATATTATCATCCTAGAGAATCAGACTTTAACTAGGGCTTAGTTCCAAACCCTAGAACTCATGACCATCAACAATTAGGTCAATGCATATATCTAGTATTCCATAATCATGCACTAGAATATCATAACACGTGTTAGTCAAACCCATTGACACAAATAACAATATATTAAAAGTTAGACATATAACAAACTTGATCAGACTAGGGTTTGATCAGACAAACACACACATGCCTAGGATTTCATTTCTAGGAAATTAATAAGGGTCTTGATTATACACCCTACCAAACCCTAATGATCTAGAGTTTCAATACACAACATAACAAACCCTAATTTATCAATACTTCAAAGATTTTTTATTTCAGACATCACCATATAACCCTTAACAAGTTAGGATTCTCATCCCAAACATGACATCATCAAAATATCAAGCGTAGCATTCTCTTAGACTTCACCAATAACCCTAAGTAGGCTAGGGTCTTACAAAGAACCTTTATAGGGTTCCAAAAGAGAAATCAAAGATATGAGGAGGGTATATTTATCTAATTATGAATCACCCAATCAAGAATATTTAGGATTCAAGAGAGCTAGACACAATAATGTTAGTAATGTAGATAAGTTTATAAATAATGAATATCATGAGGAGAGAAAAACTTAAAGTTTAGGGCATACCTTTTGTTTAACAAACCTTGTAATTCCAGTGCTTGGCCATATGAGGCATTCTTCCATAATCCTTGAGTATTCAACAAGATTTTCCTAAATGAGGAAATATGAATAGAAATGTGATTAGTATTTAATGCAAAATAAACTAGATAAGTAAGGAAAAATAAAAATGAAAAGGTAATAAGATACTTATCTTTGGAGGTTGGTGAAGGCTCCCTCCAAGATATAGGGATACCTATAACCTTATAAAAACGAATCAATTTGTTTTTTCCAAAATATGTTAAACCTACAAATACTAGAAATAAAAAACGAAATCACTAAATCTTAGAGAAAAGGGCTTAATAGTGTAAGTCCCTTGTATCCATTTCTTCGAATTTTATCTTCTTTGGAGATCCTTCTTTAGCAACATTTTCTTGGTGCTATTTCTTTTCTTGTTCTTCGGATTGTCAGGGAATTCACTCTATAGTGACCCATTTTATGACATTGGTAGCATTCTATTTTGGGCATATCTACCTTCCTTCTTTGCCCTTTTGACTTCTTGAAGTTTCCTTTCTTGTGAGAAGTGGAGTATGCACTTGAAACCTTTTCTTTTTCATTGTTGGATAATAATAATATTCTCATTTCTTCTTGGCTACAAGAATTCCATAATTTTTCAAATGTAGGAGCTTCTTTCCAGCTGTTGAGACTTGAAGCAAAAGAACTTTAAGTACGTGGGAATCACAATAATGCAGTAATCCCTATCTCTTTTTCTAGTACAATTTCATCAATGGTTTGAAGGTCATCTCTATTTACAAATATCCTTACAAATAAGGAAGCCAAAATGTCATCCTTTTTCATTTTTGTGGTCCTCAATTCATTCTTTAGACTTGCTACATGGCCAAAGTTCTTGATAATGAAAATTTTTGATAAGGCTTCATACATTTCTTGAGCATGAGATATGTTGGAAATGTATGGGAAAATATTATCCTTTATGATTTATACCATTAGTGTCATAGCCAATATTTATAAATCTATAAACTTCACTTTATCTGCATCACTAGATCCTTTTGTAGGTTTCTTCATTTTTCCTTTGACCAAATCTAAGACTTTGTTCTTTTCAAGAATGAGTTTAATTCTCTTCTTCCATTCCCTATAATTTGATTCTCCTTCCAAAAAAAAAATCACCCTTTATTGTGTTAGACATTTTCCTTGAAGGTAGTGAGATTCTTCCCTTATAAGAGCTCCTTATATGATCTTGTGTTCAATCCTTTAGACTCCTTTCAGTAGATTCTCAAAACTGTATTTTTCTTTCTTCACCTTAGCTCTGATACCATGTTAGAAAATCAGAAAGGCAAAAATATTTTCTTATATAGATAAGTACTTTTGATTATTTTATCTTTATGTTATTCTTTTACTTTTAGTTCATCAAGCAATTACCAAAACAATAGCACAAAGACACCAAATGTGGGTGGACAGTCAGGGAAAAACCACTATCTAGGGGAAAACCCAATCAACAATTATTCCTTCAATAGTTTCACGAGATAATCTAAGACTCTTGACCTAGACAAAGACTTCCTATACACCAAGGCAACCTTCACTTCCTTCTTGCAAATGATAACACTTCAATAACAACTTCGACCTAAAATCAACAACTTGCAGTAGCAGCTTCGACTTAGCAATTGGAAGAAACAAAAAATTTGATTAGATAAGAAAAACTTTGATCTTCCTAGATACTCCACTCGAGTGAGAGATAGATGGCCCAAAACTTCGATTTTGATGTCTTCTTCCTTCCTTCCAAATTTCACACCCTTTTCCAACCTTTTTCCACTCTTTTCAAACTTCACACTTCCCAACTTATTTATTTTGGATATCGAACTTATGAGAGAGAGTGTGAATCCTCCAAATGAATTTTAACTGCCCTATATATATAGCCTTCTAGTGAGGTCGAATTTAACTTCTTGAATCCAACTTGATATTCTTGAGGTTGACTTGTGTTGAGTCACGAAATGGGTATGTATTTACTACTAATCTCATCATCTTTTTCTTTGATTCTTATCTTTTCCATATCTTAATATGCTAATACATTGAGGAATTACGGTAAGAAATGAAGGAATTATTTGTAGTTGCAATTTATCTAACTTTTACCCTTCTTATGCAGGAAAGCGACAAAAGGAACGATTGCTATTCCCTGACATTGGAACAACAAAATCCGACAAGTAAAGGAAGCAACTAGTCAGTTGTGGACAAGGTTGAGAGTGAATCAAAGGGATCAATGCAGCATAGGAAAGATGTCTAGAGTTAGCAATCAGTTGCGAATCCCTTGGGATCGAGAGATCCTGAGGGATCACATTTACCATTTATCTTTACCCTTTCTGATTATAAAAGAGGATGATTGTAAGAAGAAAGAGAGGAATCTCTGTTATTTTTTGAATTGTAAATGTGATTACAGACTCTCGTTGTTAAGAGAACACGATTATATTGTAATGCTCTTTTAAGTTTGATGATTAATATATAATTGAATTTGTTTTTCCCTCGCATTATCTGAAGTAGCTCAACAGTATTCGTTGGCAGCTAAGGGCCTAGCCTCTGGTGGATTTAACTGCTTTCTTTGTGCCATGCATTTCTGATTCTCGTAGGTGTGATGGTTTGATAATTTCTTGTTTTATGTGATTTTATCTCCTTTGCTATTTATTGTTTTCCTATGTTGATGAAATATCCCTACTTTATATGATTTACAACATTGGCATTTGATTTAGTTTATCTTCATTACAGATTAAGTCACTTAGATAAGTATTGGATTGATTTAGTAAACCGTAAAGAGTTTAATTATCGCTATTGGACTCTCAGATTGATATCATTGCTATTTCGATTATTTACTGGAGATTGAGTTTGATTTAGATTAAATCAGTGAATAAGAGATATGTTTTTCTATTATACTCTCAGCTGATGATGTTGTTACTTGAATTGCTGTAAGATTTGATTTCAGTTGAGGATTGAGTTTTGATATTTCCTTTAATGATCAGGGGCTCATGTCCCAAGTGTCGAAAAATGCTCAAAATTGAAAGTGATAAAAATTGGCGCGAACCTAAATGAACGAATATAGCTCGTTCTCCTGATTCCAGCGCCACAAACGGTTCGAAAAACGGTCGCCGTATGTGAAAGTTATGGCAAAAACAAAATCGCCCAATAACCCTTAATTTTTGAATTTAAAACTATAAATATATATATATATATATAATATAATATATATATATATATATTAATATATATATATATATATTATAATATATATATATATATATATATATTATGCATATATATAATATATATGTTATATATGTATATATATACATTATAATATATATATATATATATATATATATATATTCCACAGAATATTCCATGGAATATTCCATTGGGATGGACCAATCAGAGGCTGCCACGTGGCAAGCTAGGAGGCCACCACGTGGCCCCAAGCTGACGTAAGCAAGGTATTGGGCGTGTATGTAAAATTTGGTGGGTTGGTGATTCGAACCCCCGACCTGCCATGTAATAGCCGTGTGGCTTACCGTTGGGCCACAGCCATGTTTGTTGGAACATAACGGAAATTTTTAAATCTAAGTTCTGAAATGTGCTACGGGCGGGAAAGAAGGGGGCCAGTCCCCCATACCATACGACCGTGGGCTAGAAACTAACCACCGAGCGTGGAATCCTATGCAAACCGCCAAACCATCCACGTGGTCACATGCAAAAATTTAGCCGGCAGTTAAGGCGAAATTGGCGGGATTTTTGGCGGTGGCACAAAATTTGGCGGACGCCCAGATTTGGTGGAGCTAACTGGCCTCCACTAAAGTTAGCTGGAGTTCTTTTAGGGGAAACTGGCAGTTATCATTAAGTGGCCATAACTTTGGCTAGGAAAGGTGGTTTTGGACGAATTTTTTTATTTTGGGTATTTTGGACGTTCTGAAGCCATTGGCATAGGTCTTTCAACCATCAAAGGTCATTTGCATAGGTTTTGGAGCCGTGGAAGTTCTAGGAGCCACCAAGGCCCAGTATTGTGAGAACTGTTTCAGGTTGCAGGTATCCATTGGAGGTGAACCAGCAGTCAATCCCGAAGGATTCATGTGTTCAGAATCTGATTTTACAGTCTATTTCACCTGTAGAGACTTATATTCAGCTTTAAATTCATTTTTAGCATTTAATTAAAACTAGGACTGCCCCATTTGGGAGCCTTAGACCCAATAGACGTAGCCCAGGAGGGGTGAACTGCTTCATCAACTTCTTTTTCATCTGTGGTTGATTTATTTTGCAGAACAAATTCATTTTAATGTGTTAAATAGTAAAGGGAAATAATTCTGCTATGCTTGAATGGATCATGAACAGCTGAAAATTTCATTTGTTTCTTTACTGTAAGACATGGGAATCTTTTAAGCATGTTTACTACTGAATTGAATACCTTGCAAACCCTTTTCAAGTAGTTTCTAATTCAGATCAAGTTGGTATCAGAGCCTTGTTGTTGTTTCTTTGTATCAAAAGCAGTGAAATAAGCTATAGACAGAGCCTGAAACGAGCCAAGAAGCCTTCGAAATGCTCTTGTTATACAATTGCAAAGTAGATAAATGCTCTTTCAGTCAATCTCTGGTGTAGTTGTCTTTTGATTGTTTTTGTGCAAAGATCTTCTAACTGTCTTGCAAGTATTGATGCTTACCAGGTTGAAACTTAAAAGAGGGGAATGGCAGTTGACTAGAGAACAAGAGAATCCTCAGTCAAGGAGGAAGGCCAGAGAGCCATCACCTTCACCTTCAATTTCACCCTCAAGAGTCTCAGCAGAAGCTTTAAGAATGTCTGAACATGAAGGAGAAATTCCTCAAGACACGGATCCAAAAGAAGAAGAAAGAGCCTTCAGAAAGGCTTTCTTGGACCTCACTGAAATGGTGAGGATATTGTACCAAGAAAGAAATGAGAAATTGGCTGGAGAAGGGTCCAAACATCCACTTGAAGGAGAGGGTTCTTCAGGAGGTAAGAAGGATGATGATCATTCCAAGAAAGGACATGGAGGTAATGGTGATCCACCACCCCCATCGTCACCTCCTTCCTCTTCATCCTCGTCTTCTTCTTCTGTGCATAAACATAGTTCCTCTGGAAAAAGTCCTTTTTTGAAGCTTGATGTAAAATTCGAATTGCCTATGTTTAATGATGAAGTGAATGTAGAAAAGCTTGACAACTGGATTAGACAGTTGGAGGTTTACTTGAGGATCCAGAACATGCATGATGATGCCACAAAGATTCAGTTGGCTTCTTTGAGAATGGATGGAGCAGCATTGGTCTGGTGGGAGGCCAAGACCAAAGAGGAGATCAAGAAATTTGGTAAGGTTACCTTAACATGGACTGACTTTCTGTTAGCCATTAAAAATCAATTTTATCCTCTTGCTCACATGCAGAAAGCCATTATGAACTGGCAAAATTTCAGACAACTTAAGGGTCAGAATGTCCAAGACTACACCCAAGAATTCAGGAGAAGAGCTCTCTTGTTAGGGGTAGATTTACAGACCCAGGACACTTTGCTGAAGTATATCGGTGGCTTGCATAGCTACCTTAGACACACCATCTTGATGTTTAACCCTACTAGTTTGGATGAGGTTTGTGTCCAAGCTACCCATTTAGAGGCAAGGGGAAAAAACACATTTGAAAACGGTAGAAACAAGCCCACTAAGGGGAAAAACAAAGAGAAAACCTCCAAGGGAAAGGGAAAAAAGAATGCACCTGTCAAACAGGAAAGTGAGAAAATGATCTGTAAACACTGTTCTAAACCAGGACATGAGGAGAAAAACTGTTGGAAATTACATCCTCAAAAAAAACCTCAATTTAACAAATCCAAAGGGAAACATAAAACTGCTGCTACTACATCTACTCCACAAGATTTAGGGGATGATTCAGGTGATGAAACCAAAATTACAGCCATGGGTTTGAAAAACTTGAAGGGAAAAGAAATGGAAATTCAAGCCAGCACTAGTACCTCAAACTGTCATGTACAAGCTCCTAATGAGGAAGAAAGAATTGAACTGTTTCATGTGAGGGTGATTTCAAAACATACTAATATTGACACATGAAAACCTTATATCAGAAGACTTGGTTAAACAGCTTAAACTGGAGACCGTTCCACATCCAAAGCCATATCCACTTGGATGGATTTGCAAGGATGCAAATTTACAAGTTTCAAGAAAGTGCACATTGCGCTTTGCAATTACTGCACATTTTATTGATACAGTTGAACTTGATATGGTACCTTTTGATATAGCAGGAATTGTTTTGGGAAGTCCTTACTTGTTTGACAAGAAAGCTATCTTCCATCGCCATGAAAACAAATATCATCTTTTCAAAGATGGCAAGGAGTTCATTGTTAGATCTCATCGCAAGAAGACAAATATAGCGATGGTGAATGCAGGACAGGTAAAAAGGCTGGTCAATTCAAGTAAGAATTTTGTTCTTCTTATGATTAAGCCCAAGGTTGATGGGAATCATGAGTCATTTGACAATTTTGATCCAAAACTTAAATAAGATCTATATGATGTAGTTGATGTATATCATGAGATATTTCAGGAGCCAACAGGTTTGCCTCCTAAGAGGGAGATTCAGCATGAAATCCATTTGCATCCAGATTGT
>APFE030116450.1:0-18308 GCA_000404065.3 Pinus taeda | reverse complement strand
TGGTCAATTCAAGTAAGAATTTTGTTCTTCTTATGATTAAGCCCAAGGTTGATGTGAATCATGAGTCATTTGACAATTGTGATCCAAAAATTAAATCAGATCTGTATGATGTAGTTGATGTATATCATGAGATGTTTCAGGAGCCAATAGGTTTGCCTCCTAAGAGGGAGATTCAGCATGAGATCCATTTGCATCCAGATTTTCCTCTTCCAAACATAGGCATGTACCACATGTCTATTATGGAGAATGCGTAAATAAAGAAGCAAATCAAGGACTTGTTGGACAAGGGTTTCATAAGGCCAAGTACTTCGCCATGTGGGTCACCGATTGTACTGATTCCAAAGAAAGATGGCACTTGGCGTATGTGTGTTGATTTTAGGGCCTTGAACAAGATAACGGTAAAGAATCGTTACCCACTCCCAAGGATAGATGATTTGCTAGACCAGCTGAAAGATGCTCGATATTTCACTAAGTTAGACTTGTGCAGTGGATATCATCAAGTAAGAATTGAAGAAAGTGACATTTGGAAGACAACGTACCAAACAAGGACTCTTTGAATGGTTTGTGATGTCGTTTGGTTTGTGCAATGCACCTACAACTTTCATGCGGGTAATGGATGATGTCTTGCATCCTTTTCTTGATGATTTCATTATTGTCTACTTAGATGACATCTTAATCTTCAGCAAGTCTAGAGAAGATCATGTCATGCATGTTAGAAAAGTACTTGATGTTTTGAAGAAGAATCAGTTATTTCTTAAAATGTCAAAGTGTGAATTTGGAAAGAATTATTTGGTTTATTTGGGACACATAGTAGGAGGAGGCGCTTTGAGGATTGGTCCTGCTAAAATAGAGGCTATTGTGAATTGGCCTACTCCCAAATCCATAACAGAGGTAAGAAGTTTTTTGGGTGCAGCTCAATATTGGAGGAAGTTCATGTCTAACTTCTCTTCTATAGTAGCTCTTATGCATGCAGTGACAAGTGTGAAGCATGCTTTCCAATGGGGAGGCAAGAAGCAAAAAGCTTTCAAATCTTTGAAAGAGAATATTAGTTCAGCTCCGGTCCTTGCATTACCGTATTTGAGACAACCATTTGAGATACAAACCGATGCTAGTGATTATGCCATGGCTGCAGTTCTTCTACAGCATGGTAATCCTATTGCTTTTCATTCTGAAACTTTTAATGGTGATGTTGTAAACTATCCTACCTATGATAAGGAGTTGTATGCATTGGTACAAAGCGTCAAAAAGTGGAAACACTATTTGATGGGCAAAGAATTTGTTATACATACCGACCATCAGCCCTTACAGTACTTGCAATCACAAAGCAAGTTACAACAGCGACGACACTTTAGATGGATGGGCTTCTTGCAATAGTTCCATTTGGTAATAAGGTACAAGAAAGGTACTCTGAATAAAGTTGCTGATATGCTTTCAAGGCTTACTATTGGTGTTGTTACTTTACTTAAGAATGATTCCATTGTACATGATAGTTACATAGAACAATATGCATCTGATGATGACTTTAAAGATGTGTATGCTAGCTTGAGTAAAGGGAATCATGTAGAGGAAAATGACTATCACATGCATAACAATTTGCTGTTTCATTTGGGAAAGTTGTGTATACCACAGGCGGAGAGAATAAATGTCATAAGAGAAGCTCATTCTTCTCTTATTGCTAGCCATTTTGGTGTAAGAAAAACAGTTGCACATCTATAGAGGTATTGTTATTGGCCTCGCATGGTAGATTCTGTTTCAAGGTTCATAAGAGGTTGTTCATTATGTGCTACCAGCAAGCCTAGTAACAGGAAGCTTGGCTTGTATACTCCTTTGCCGGTACCTTCTAGACCATGGGAGAGCATCTCTATGGATTTTGTAGCAGGTTTGCCAAAATCTAGAAAGCAACATGATTATTTATATGTAGTAGTTGATCGTTTCAGCAAAATGTGTATACTTATGCCTTGTAAGAAAACTATAACTGCTGAACAAACTGCTGAATTATTTTTTCATCATGTATGGATTCACTTTGGTTTGCCTACTTCCATTATTAGTGATAGGGACTCCAGATTTGTGGGGAATTTTTGGTCCAACCTATGGGAGATGATGGACACAAAGTTGAAGAAAAGTACTACTTTCCATCTGCAGACAGATGGAAAAACCGAAGTTGTGAACAGAACCATTGTGCACCTCTTGAGAGGATATTGCAACAAGCATCCCAAGCTTTCGGATGAACATTTGCACTACATACAGCATGCTTAGAACCGTGCCAAACACTCTTCCACAAACACCTCACCATTTGAAGCTTGTTTTGGTTACTTGCCAAAATCGCCTCTTGATTTCATTCTTGAGAAAGATGTCGCCATTGAGGGACATAGTGATGTTGACAAAGCTCGTTCATTCATTGAAAGAATTCAGCATATACATCAGCAAATTCAAGAACAGCTTGAGAAAAGTCAAGGCAAGTACAAGGAAAGACACGACAAGCCTAGAGTTGATCACAAGTTTCAAGAAGGGGATGAGGTATGGCTGTATATTAGTAAGGAAAGGATGCAAGGAGAAGGTAAAAAGCTGAAGCCTATTTATTATGGTCCATTCAAAATCCTCAAGAAGGTTGGAAATAATGCTTTTCAATTAGATTTGCCTTCCTACATGCAAATGTATTCTGTTGTTAATGTGGAGAACTTACGTTTGTATGAACCTCCTTTGATCGCTGATCATGAAAGCGCTGTTCAGCTGCCATCTATAGAAGATTTCTCGCCAGAATATTTAGATGAGCTGAAAGAAGATACAATCCTTGACAGAAGGACACGCACTTCAAGGAGGGGAAATGTAGATTATGTTCGGGTTGGTCTCAAAGGCAACAAACCGAACCAGGCAAAGTGGATGGAAGTGGAAAGAGTGAGGGTGATGTACCCTCACCTCTTTAACAGGTAGTTGAAGGCTTTTGGGGTCCAAAAGCTTCCCAATGGGGAGGCGTGATCAGGGGCTCATGTCCCAAGTGTCAAAAAATGCTCAAAATTGGCTTGAACTTGAACGACCGGCTAGACCTCATCCTCCCGATTCCAGCGCTGCAAACGGTTCGAAAAGCGGTCGCCGTATGTGAAAGTTATGGCAAAAACAAAATCACCCAATAACCCTTAATTTTTGAATTTTCAAAAAAAAAAAAAAAAAAAATATTCCACGGAATATTCTGTTGGGATGGACCAATCAGAGGCTGCCACATGGTAAGCCCAGAGGCCGCCACGTGGCCCCAAGCTGACGTAAGCAGGGTATTGGGCGCGTATGTAAAATTTGGTGGGTTGGTGATTCGAACCCCCGACCTGCCATGTAATAGCCCTGTGGCTTACCGTTGGGCCACAACCATGTTCATTGAAACATAATGGAAATTTTAAAATTTAAGTTTTGAAATGTGCTACGGGTGGGAAAGAAGGGGGCCAGCCCCCCATACGATACAACTATGCCCAGGAACCGTGGGCTAGCAACTAACCACCGAGCGCAGAATCCTATGCAAACCGCCAAACCATCCACGTGGTCACATGCAAAAATTTAGCTAGCAGTTAAGCCGAAATTGGTAGGATTTTTGGCAGTGGCGCCAAATTTGGCGGACACCCAGATTTGGTGGAGCTAACTGGCCTCCACTAAAGTTAGCTGGAGTTCTTTTAGAGGAAACTGGCAGTTATCATTAAATGGCCATAACTTTGGCTAGGAAGGGCGGTTTTGGATGAATTGTATTTTGATTTTGGGTATTTTGGACGTTCTGAAGCCATTGGCACAGGTCTTTCAGCCATCATAGGTCATTGCATAGGTTTTGGAGCCGTGGAAGTTCTAGGAGCCACCAGGGCCTAGTATTCTGAGAACTGTTTCAGGTTGCAGGTATCCATTGGAGGTGAACCAACAGTCAATCCTGAAGGACTCATGTGTTCTGAATCTGATTTTACAGTCTATTTCACCCGTAGAGACTTCTATTCAGCTGTAAATTCATTTTGAGCATTTAATTAAAACGAGGACTGCCCCATTTGGGAGCCTTGGACCCAGCAGACGTAGCCCATGTGGGGTGAACTGCTTCATCAACTTCTTTTGCATTTGTGGTTGATTTATTTTGCAGAACAAATTTGTTTTAATATGTTAAACAATAAAGGGAAATAATTCTACTATGCTTGAATGGATCATGAACAACTGAAAGTTTCATTTGTTTCTTTACTGCAAGACATGGGAATTTTTTAAACATGTTTACTACTGAATTGAATACCTTGCAAACCTTTTTCAAGTAGTTTCTAATTCAGATCATTTAATAATTGCAATTGGAGTTTATTAGATGCATCCGTTTACTCTTGTATTAAAGATCTACTATAAGTTAAGAAATATTACTCTTTGAATTAATAGCAGCCACATACTATGTACACTCTTGAAATAAGAGGACATGCTCGGGTTGATGATTAATGTGGGATAATTAGGAGTTTTAAAAGGCACCTTTTATCACCCAACATTTTGGCACCGTTATCGGGGAGAGTGTAGCCATTTACAAAGAGTGATGTATATCTGATAATTCTTGTTGAGGAAGAATTGGGTATTGAAAATGGAAGGTAAGAACCTACGTAACGAGCAAGTAAAGTGCTTGCTCCTCCGTCCGCTTTTTATCACAATTACAGAAAAGTGAAGTAGGTGTTTGATGCTTATCTCTGGAGAGAGAACTGGGTATTAAAAACAGAAGGTAAGAACCTGCGTACAGAGCAAGTAAAATGCCTTCTCCCCCGCCCGCTTTTTGGTAGAATTGTTAGGAACTTAGGGTAGAGATAAACATTTGAATTGTTTGCATGAATGACTAAGAAGAAAAGTCCTGAAAACAATCTAATTCCACTACCCAAGCCTGAGAAATCTAAGGGACTGGTGACCCTTGGATGATCAACTTTCATCGACGACATCTTAAAGAAATCTGAATCTCAGCCATTAGTAAATCCCCAAAACATTGCTTCCAGACAACCTACTATCTCCCTTCGGGCCACAGGCTCAACTTTTGTAGCCTATGCTGAGGTCCACAGTAAAATGGTAGGAAATGTGCAGAATTTTCAAGAAAGTGAAAATTCACGCCCAATTTCCTCACAAGAAGGGAATTCTTGTAATATTTGTGAAGGAGGAGGAGAAACATGGGAAATAGAGGAACCAAGATCCCCTCAGTTAGTAATTGAGCAAAGGACACCTAATATCCCAGACCAAGGGAATGTTGTTAAGATCATTTCCACCCCTTCTAAACATCCTAGGAATAAATCTCTAGCTCTAGAGATCCCGGAAGGGTACTGGCATATATTTGATCAAATGGCCAATAATCCACAGGCACCCCAGACCTCTACATTGCAGTATCCCATCGTTGACAAAGCTATCAACGCACCCATGAAAGATATCTCTCTATAAAATATTCTCACCTTTGGACTCACATCAGAGGATCCATATGCATTTCTATTTGAATTTGATGTATTATGTTGGGGTTATGATTACACCACCGACCCCTAGAAACTAAAGTTGTTTCCCTTTACGTTAAAAGGAGCAGCCTTGCGTTGGTTTATGGGACTAGGTGGGGGCCCCATAAATGATTGGGATCAAATGAAAACTGCTTTCCTTAAAAAATATCAGGACTATTGCAGATCTAGGGAAACTAAAGATGAAATATTCCAAATGGTAGCAAGACCTAGTGAAACGTTGGAGGAGTATGTGGAGCTTTTTCAATATAACCTCCAAAGGTCTCCTATGCAAATCTACCTTTGGATGATAATGTGCTAGAAACTACACCGATTAAAGGTATGAAAGACCAACGGATAGAGACATTAAATATTATGGGTAAAGGTGATATATATCAAGAAGACTATGCTAACATTATTAATTTGTGTATCAAGTGCTCAAGAGGCAGTATGAGATTGAAACCAGCAGAACGTGATATAACCACCAGGGACAACAAAATCTCGGGCATAAGCATTACTCGTGCAGAAATCGACAACCTGCTGGAGGATTTCAAAACATATATCTTGGGAACTTTAACGATGCAATTAGACATCATGCAAGCCAAGCAGAAGCAGGCTGAAGCAGAACAAAACCTGGTGGACTTTTGCCCTCAATGCAGGAAGAAGCATAGTCATAAAGAATGCCCGCTGGATATGGTACAAACTTGTGCCATATGCACTAAAGATCATGCCACATAAAACTACCCATTGCTCCCAAGGTTAAAAGCAGTCTTCAAGGAGGCAGAGGAAGAAACAGAACCAGTCTACCTACTAAATCAGTGTTTCCAATGGCAAGCACGACAAACAGGTATGCCTACAGACCCATCTTCTTTCTTTCAGCCCTCGCAATATAATTCTCAACAATACATAGGAGCTACATGGAAGAACCAACCACATTTCCCTAATTGGTCTAGCAACCATTCTCTATGCCACCTTGGTCCAATCAATCAAATCAAAACAATAGTTGGCCAAATTCCTCTTACTTCCCACCATTCTGGTAGAATAATACGTACCCATCCCAATGGCCACCCTCCACTTCACAGAACCAGAATTGGCAGTCAAGTTGGCAAAGACCTACAAACCAGTCAGTAGGAACAACCCCCCTACCTCAACCTCCACTACCAGCACCTTACACATTGCAGCAGAACCCTCAACCCAATCTACGACCACAGCTCCCAGCCTAGCCCAACCCAAATCCCAACAATAGACCAGTTCAATATGTACAAATTATTGAAAGACTGGAGCCAGAAATTGAGTTGAGGGAGTGTAATGAACTCAAATTAAGGTCTGGATGGATAATTGAGTCAGAGGTGGATAAAAATATACAAGTGGAAGATCTGTTACCTGTAGAATAACCACCTCAAATGGAGAATCCGGTTAAACAGAAGAGCCACGATCAAACTATTACCTCTTCTCCACCATTCCCAGAGAGATTGATTATACCTCGCCCAAGAGAATATCCTGAATTCGATCTTCTGGGAGAATTAAAAAATATTTGTGTAAAAATACCCCTCCTCTAGGCTATCCAGGAAATTCTAATTTATGAAAAAACGATTAAGGAAATGTGTATTAAAAAGCCTAAGAGGAAAATAAAAACAACCCCAACTATCTACGTTTTCAGAAATTTGTCCGATTTATTATCAGGCAGAGAAACACCGATGAAATATGAGGGCCTAGGAAACCCTATAGTTATAGTACAAATAAATGGATGTTCATTCCCGGATGCGTTAGTTGATATGGGAGCAACCATTAATATTCTCACAACAACAACCTGTCAAAAACTTGCCATTACAACCTTGGATCCAACTATGACACTGCTGGAACTTGCTGACCGATCAGCTGTCAAACTAGAAGGGACATTACAGGATGTAATGGTGTCTGTAGATTCCTGGGAATACCCAAAAGATTTCTTGATTATTAATCCTAGAAACCAGCTAGATGAACATCCCCTAATTCTAGGAATACCTTGGCTAGCAACTGTGGATGCTTACATAAGCTGTCGAATAGGTAGTATGACTATAGCAAGAGGAAGTAATGTAAAGAATCTAGCTTTATATCCTCAAGCTCAGCCAAGCCTAACAATACTAAAAACTAGAAAACAACCTGTACCATATTTAATTGACAACATTCGATCACTGCAACCATAGAAGATGCTCTCGAGTTTAAGAATCAAACAGAAGATGACATCATTAACACTTACATTAACCAACCAGATGCCATATCCAATCTAAACTGTCACATGATTGAAGCAGCCCTGGATAACGAAATTGAAAAAGACCCCTTAAAAGATATTAATGACAAGACAATACCATCAACAACTGTTTATAACAGTAAACCCATTGAAATTGAGCCAAGGAAAGTCCTAAACATTAATAAAAACCTGACTGATGACCAGGAGTAGAGGCTTGTTCAACTCCTTAGAAAATATAAAGAGGCTTTCGCTTGGGATTACCCAAATATGAATGGGATTGGTCCCCAATTATGCATGCACCACATCTATACAGAGAAAGATGTGAGGCCCATTCGACAACCTCAATGGAGGTTAAACCCTCACCTTTAAGATGTTGTTAAAGATGAACTATAAAAACTATTAGACGTAAATTTCATCTATGCTATATCTGATAGCAAATGGGTTTCTCCATTAGTTGTGGTGCCTAAAAAGAACGGGAAGTGGTGTATATGTGTTGATTATAGAGAGCTTAATAAAGCAACCCAAAAAGATCATTTTCCGCTCCCGTTCATCGACCAGGTCTTGGACACATTGGTAGGTAAAAAATTATTCTCTTTCCTAGACAGCTTCAACAGCTACAACCAAATCCAAACTGCCCCTGAAGACTAGGATAAGACTACCTTCACCTGCCCTTGGGGGACATTTGCGTACAGGGTCTTACCTTTTGGACTATGCAACACACCTTTCACATTCCAGAGAGCCATACTTAGCATTTTTTTAGACTTAATAAACAAGGGACTCAAGGTGTACATGGATGAATTTACACCTTATGGAGATTACTTCGAGCCGGAATTACAGACGCTAGAGAAAGTTCTACAAAGCTGCATTGCTACCAGGCTCTACTTAAGCCATGAGAAATGCCACATGATGATGACTGTGGGCCTCATCCCGGGTCACTACATCTTAGCAGCTGGAATTCAGGTAGATCCAACAAAAATTCAGATAATCCTCTTGATACCTACCCCTTGCACACAAACTGAGGTACATAGTTTTTTGGGATTTTTTGGATATTATAGAAGATTTATAAAGAATTTCTCCCAAATTGCTACACCATTATATGAACTAACAGGAAATATCGATTTCATATGGACTGATAAATGTGATGTTGCTTTTGAAGATTTAAAACGGCTAGTATCAACAACCCCATTATTACGGGGAAACTGGGATTTGCCATTTCATATTTCATCTGATGCATCAGATACAACCATCAGAGTAGTTATCAGCCAGGAGGAAGATAAGAAACCTTATGTGATATACTACATCAGCAAAAAATTAACTCCTGTTGAGTTGAATTACACTGTGACTGAGAAAGAATTTCTGGCTATAATCTATGCTATTAACAAATTCAAACACTATATAACAGGATACCCTGTGGTTTTATATATTGTTCACTCTGCTATTAAATATTTAGCTAATAAACCTATTACGGATGGAAGAGTGACACAATGGTTGATCCTTTTGCAGGAATTCGACATAACAATTAAGGATCGACTAGGAAAGGAAAATCCAGTGGCAGAATTCCTCTCACATGTGCCAAAGACAGACGACTTGGCAGCAGTAGAAGACCAGTGCCCTGATGAGCACTTATTTGCTGTAATCGTGAAAACACCATGGTATGCGGATGTTGCAAACTACCTAGTAGTGGGAAAATTACCCAAGCACCTGACGCCTAGTGAAAGAAAACTAATAGTACAACGCAGCACCCAGTTCTCTTGGATCGGAGGATACCTCTTTCACTCAGGAGCCGATATGCATATCCGAAGGTGTGTTAGGGAAGACGAAATCTTCGACATCTTAAAATCTTGCTACGATGGACCTTGTGGTGGACATTTTGCAGACCGCAAGACTGGTCACAAAGTCTTACAGATGGGCTATTATTGGCCCACCATTTTTAAGGATGCCAAGAAGTTTGTCCAGGCATGCGATAACTGCCAAAGAATGGGCTGCCCTGGATAGTCTGACGAGATGCCCCTGCATCCACAGTTAGTCATTGAACCTTTTGAATGCTGGGCGCTAGATTTTATTGATCCAATAAACCCATCATCTAATCAAAAGACATATATACTAGTTGCAACAGAATATGTGACTAAATGGGTGGAAGTAGAAGCATTAGCAAGGGAAACGGAGGACTCCGTAATCCACTTTCTTTTCCAAATTTTCGTGTGGTATGGCTTGCCTACAGAAATAATCACGGATGGAAGGCCACAATTTGTAGGCCATACGATTGCTGCTACATTAAAAAAGCATCATATCATGCATAGAATCACATCTCCATACCACCTGCAGGCAAATGGCCAGGTAGAAAGTACCAATAAAGTAATCGAGGCTATACTAACAAACACAGTCGCATCACATAGACGTGACTGGGCTACCCGATTGCTAGAAGCCTTGTGTGCATATTGCATGACATGGAGAAATACCACAAGATATTCACCATATCAACTAGTTTTTGGCAAAGAACCTATCTTCCCAATAGAATTTGAAATTTAGACATTGCAGATGGCTAAAGAAGTAGGCTTGTACCTAAATGAAGCACATATTAATAGGCTACATCAAATCAATGAATTGGATGAGATCCGACTATCATCTCTTCATCATACTGCACTGATCCAACAACAAAGAGCGAAATCGCACGATGCCCTCATCAAGAAGAAGATCTTCCTTGGAGGTGATTGGGCACTTCTGTATGATTCTAGGTTCCAGGATTTCTCAAACTTCACAAAAGACGTTCCAGACAAGAATGCGAGTGAAAGAAGGCTTGAGATCAATCTTTCCCTCCAGGAAGGAGTTATCCAGGTGGCGGTTATCCAGGTAGGGGAAAAGAGTAGTCAAGTGGGCACCCGTGGAGGGGAAGGTGATAGGAATTAGGTTCGTGGGCAGTGAAATAGATAGGAAATGCTTTCTTATGGTTAGGCCCCTATGAGATACAGGAGGTGCATGATAATGGCACCATTACATTAGCCACCATTGATGGGTCTGGCTACTCTTTTAAAGCGAATGGACATCGAGTACACCTCTATCACAAACCACTTACAAGGGAATACTTTTGCCAGTAGTTATGGGAAGATTCCACAATACAAATTCTTTGCTAAGAAGGACAACCCTTCCACAACACCAGTCCAGTGAAGAATTTACTTTTTTTTTTTAACTTGTACTTAAATTTGCCTTTTTGTTTGATTGGATTTACTTGGATAATAGATTTTATATTAGTTTTTTTCCCCTATTTTTCCTTTGTTGTTCCCTATAGGGAACAGATGTTGTTCCCTACAGGGGACAACAATCTTCGTGTGTATTTTCCCTTGTTGTTCCCTACAGGGAACAACAATTTCTGCGTGCATTTTGCCTTGTTGTTCCCTACAGGGAACAACAATTTTTGTGTGTATTTCTCTTTGTCATTCCCTACAGGGAACAACTGCTATTCCCTCTAAGGAACAAAAATTTTGGCGTGCATTTTTTTCTTGCTGGGAACAAAATTTTTTGTGCGTATTTTGTTTTGCTGTTCCCTACAGGGAAAAACTACTATTCCCTCTAAGGAACAACAAAATTTTTTCTTTCATTTTTCTTTGTTGTTCCCTACAGGGAATAGCTATTGTTCCTTACAGGGAACAACAAATTTTTAGCATGTATTTCTCTTGTTGTTCCCTACAGGGAACAGCTGTTGTTCCCTATAGGGAACAACAATTTTTGTATGTATTCCCCTTGTTGTTCCCTACATGGGACAAAACCGTTTTGTGACTGTTTTCTTTGTCGTTCCCTACAGGGAACAACTGCTATTCCCTATAAGGAACATCACATTTTTTTTTGCGATTTTTTTCTTTGCTGTTCCTTACAGGGAACAACTGCTGTTCCCTATAAGGAACAACACTTTTTGTGTGGGTTTTTCTTGGCCATTCCCTTCAAGGAACAACACTTTGTGAATATTTTTGAGAATATCTTCTTTCTCTTCCTTGCATAATCATCCCTAGACCATCCCAGTTTCACTCTTTATGATCCTATTAATGGCATGAAAGGTACAATACATATTTAAGGACAATAAATATGGAGTCTATTGGAATAGGAAAATAACTTGAATACTATCATCTTTAACAAGATTGCTTTGTGATGATAAAAAAAGGAAAGGACACGGTTATCTATATCACTTTATTGTCTGCATTTCCACTATAAACCAAACTGATTGATTATCTATACCATGTTGGTTCCCCCTTTCCTGTATAACTCTCTTGGTGTATTATCAATAAGATTATGGGTATATTTTTTTATATTGCTATGTCAAAATTCTTCCGCCATCCATACTCTTAAGGAGCGATAAGCCACCCTCTATGTATAAAATGGGGACTAAATATATATATATATTAGTATAATATATATATTTTTTCCATAGATGGAGGATAGGGGGTCTCAGCACGAGCCAGCCTATCATGATCATAAGGAAGGAGTGAAGTGGCATTCCCACTATGGGCACCACACCAGGGATATGATCTAATGGATGCATAAACAAACAAAGTCCTTGGAAATAGGAGGTCTCATCACGAGCCATCCTGACTACTTTCGCTACTTCCCAGTGAATGAAAATGTGTTCACCTGGTTACCAAGCCAGCACATTGGTCTCTACTATGGACATCATAAGGCACTTCCCAAATTATACATAGAGGACCATGGTTCCCAAGGGTTAGAAAGCAACTCTGTCGAGGCTATGGACGCCTGCAAGAAACAAAAGCTCTGTTGATGGTATTGAAGCTTTATTTTACGTCAATAACTATTATAATACCCTCTTCTAATGTTTTTACGGAGAGATTATGTCCCTAACATACCTTGAACCTTTATGCATGAGTAATTTTTGAATCAATCACAACAGTTTTAAGTGGAATAACTGTAGTAAAGTACTATTTCTTATGCAAGCTATCCCTTTTTCTTTATCATATCACATCACGACAACCTATCACTTATTGATAATTCTCAGTACAAGCCTTGATTTCACCACTTCAATATCCTTTATGACCCTTTCATGAATAAGCGTACCTTGCCAATCCATCACCCCTGTACTTCGCCGCCAACGCTTTATCCTTTCAATCATTTGATTGTAGGCGACCTATTATTTCGAAGGGGGGGCGGGGACCTCTAGTGTACGTATGAATGCGCTGTCATTTTTTCATTGGATTTTGCAGAATGATACGACATTCCATGATCACAGAGCATGTGGTATGATAACAACCCTCAATAACGGTATTTATATTTATAAAATATCACCTGATAGAACCATTACAACCATTTGTTGTTCCATCACTTGGCTCTATTCATTGCTTTGCTATCTCCGCTACACCACTTGTTTGCAGAATTCAAGAATCATGCGAGGAAAAACAGTGCGCCTGGAACCTCTAATATTGGTTGTTTCTGATGCATCCAGAGAAATTTTAGCTCAAGCCGGATGTATAGCCTACTTTATGAGATTTCAACCACCCAACGAGGAAATTGCCGTCAAATTCTTACGAAATCTTTGGAATGGACAATCCATGGTAAGGGCTAGGAAAATCAAAATATCAAATGCTGTGAAAGCAGAGGCATCCACGTTACCGGCAGAAGGATTAGTGTGGGATGATAAGCGGTTGAAGTTGTAGGACACTATCGAGGCTTTCAGGGATGAAGGACAGGAGATGATCAAAAAGGGCAAAGGCGTTCGGTCATCTTCGCTTGGAGAACCATGGGGAGAACTAGAAAAGATCGTGTAGAACTACATTACATGCGACGAGTGCAAAGACGTGGTAAGGTCGCGTCAACTCAAACTTGTATCAGTTCTGAAACGAAAGTGCTCTGTAAATTTACTTGCATTATTGAATTCTTTACTGCATGACACTACCGAGAGGCTAAGACGGTCCCAACACATAGAAATCGTAGTAAGCCACCACTGTTTGATCAGTCTAATAGTTAGCTATAACCTCACCCAGTAGCAATCAAGATGGGATGAACTAATATTAGCTCTCGAAGGAGGTTTAGCCCTGCCTGCACCTAAACTTGTTCTGAAAAGGAAGAGGACTACCCTTGCAAGGAACATACCTCAAAAGCGTAGACGATCCACAAGGTTGAGGACAAAATTAGGAGTGACCGAAAATCCTCAAGGCAGTATCAGTCAACGCATAGAACTATCCAGCCCATGAAATGAACAATACTTGTAGCTAGAAGGACAGGATAACCGTGAATCAGACCATGAGGAAGAAATATCGCATTCTGGAGATGAACAAAGAAATGAATCAGGACTTCCCTCAACACCAAGCATGAGTCCCCAAGGTGACTTGTTGCATGATTTTGAATTGGCCTAGGTCCTAGCTAAGATGAATGATTACATGCAGCTTGAAAGCCTACTCAATATTAATTTGGGAGCAACCAAATCACTTGAGAATTCTGGCGATGCCAAAATTCTATCTCCCTCAAAAGATGCAAGCCATGAAGCAGAAATAGATGCAGAGGCCATTCAAGAAGAAGGGAACCAATTTGATAACACGCCTCTAGTAGAAACCAACCAGGTAGGCCTAAGCACAGAAAACATAGGCCAAGAAGAAGAATAAGCCAAAATAATTTGGGAGGCTGATATTCAATCAGGAGACATGGTACTTTTAGAACAGAGCCAGGATGAGCAACTAGGCTCTCTACAAGTAGAAACTATGAACGAGACTATCAACAGAACAATTGCTCCTCCAAAAAAGTATAGAGCCAAATTGAAAAAGCTTAGGAAAGAACAGTAAAAGCTTCACAAAACAGGAAAAAGGCTCAGAAGAAAAATAAAGGAGATCGCAGCGAGAAAGGTCCTGAACAAAACCCCAAGGATACCAAACACAACTGTATAGATAGAATCATATGAAGGGAGGGCCGCAGGGACTCAAACTGAGCCCATACCCACTCAACCTGCTATCACTCAAAAGGAACAACATGCAATTCTAGTAGAAGTAGCTACCCAGACAGAGGATGTAGCCTCTTACAACATAACTACCTAGACGGAGGATGTACCCTCCTACATTATGGCCACTCAGATGGAGGTTTGTACCTCCCATAAAAAAGAAATACAGACAAAAGGCATCCCTTCTCATAGCAGAAGTACTCAGACAAGCATTCAAGCCCAAGATGTCATGACACACAATGGCCCCATTATATTGAATCTTTAGGGAGAATTAGCAGAGGCTCAGCTCGCATTAGAACGACTTTAACAAGAAATTGTTTCCCAACAAAAATACCAAGAGTTGCAGAGGCAGCTTCGGGAAATGAATGCAACAGAGAGCGAGACCTTCGACAGATATAGAAAAGCAGAAGAGAAAATTGAGAGAATCAAGCTCAGATTAGATAGGGTCATGGCTTGGATAGACACCATCTGCTCATTATATACATATGTCTTGGCATGCAGGGTTCCCGCCACTAACTATGCCTTGTTTTTGTTAGAATGATACTTGTTGTTGTAAATTAAAGCCGTGAAAGCTGGAAAACCAATCGAACTAAAAACGGTTGAATATTTTATAAATTGTTGCAAACAACATGGGGTAAAGGTTCAAAGGCTGCATTGTGAATTTTACCTACACAATTTTGTATTAGAGGATGAGGTGGAAATGAACCCCAACGCTTTTGTGGGATATGTTCAATTCCAAGCCTTTATATCGTTTGTAGTCAATCAACTTAAATGGTTCAAAGATCATAATGCATTCCAAAGACAAGAGCATGGATTGGATCTATTGGATACCTATACCAATAGGTTTCATATTTCATGATTGGCAAAATGAGTGCCAAATATGATCCATTCTTTGCTCCCACAAAGGTTCCATATTTACAAGAAAAGAAGGTGTATATAGGCCTGCATTTTCACAAAAGTTTATGGATGACCCAACAGTCCAATCTGGATCATGCCATGTTTTCAATTTATGTTGTAGAATAGAGAAAGAAATCTGTCCAAACTGTCTAATCTTGGCAGATCAGTAGCCAGGTAGAGAAACTAAGGTGCCCAACTGTTTAATCTGGGGCCTTGGAAAGGAATTAAGGTTAGTTCTTTAATAGGAAATGAAAGCAAAAAAGCCAATGGAAAAAGAAAAAGGGCCACAACAAAGGGTTTGCAAGTCCAAGTGGCACCCCTCTAAGAAGGGAATAAAAAAATGTTAGCGAAAACACTAGTTGGGTAGGTAGATGGGGGTTGCCAGAAATGGTTGTCTTTTTCGGGAACTCAAAGTGAATACATCTACAAGAAAAGCACACACACTGGAGCATGACTAACTCCCTTGTTTTCTCGTCATTTGTATATTCACTCTTTACTAACATTTCCCACAGACTGTACAGAGCATTAGAGTTTATATCTTTGTCATATTCTTATGGCTTTAAAAGCCACATTATCTTGTGGCAAAAATCTTTTCATTTTGATCTACTCTTGATTCCAAGTATTTTCAAGAAAAACTTGGTTGAACTACCCTTCATCCATATGTTCCCTCCATGTTAACAACTAACTCACTACTTTAGCTCCCTAATACCCCATATTACCTATATATTAATAAAACCACCATGCTGTATAAAACCCCACAATGATATAAATATTCCCTTAGGTACTATAGCCATTAATCTTCACTCCCTGGAATTGAAATTTAACACCTGGTAGTCAAGAACCCATGTTCCACCTTTTTCTCCATCTCAGCCTGTTTTCCTACCCAAAAGTTCCATGTTGGCCTTAAAAAACCTTTGAAGAAAACCTTTGAATCCCCTAAAAAACCACCCAAGGGGGAAACATTATGGAAATATCCTTCTCCCACCTTATCCTAAGGTCGGGAGCCAGCTTATCCTTTTTTCGTTGTATAAAATCCATCGGACCCCTTTTTTCCTATAGTTCTACCTCCACAAATCGTTGCACCCAAACTTTGCATAAAACCCGCAAATGTCACATTTCCCTAAGGTTGGTGGACCAAATTATTTTTGTAAAGAAAATCATGAAAAACCCCCGAAAATTATTTGTCACATGGAGGGGCCCGCCGGTCACGGATTGCCGAAAAATATAGTTTTTTAAACCCACCCGCTGGCTGCTATCTCCCGTGCAGATTATCCATCCGATGATTGTCCGATGGTAGCTGTCCCAGATCTACGGCATGCAGTGATTTCGGGAAAACCCGACGTCCGACAGTTAATAAAGACAGGTACTATAGCCCGTGCAGGTTGATTGCCCGACAGCCGTCAGATCGCGCGCCCAAGGATCAACGGCTCACATCCATATCAGAGGGCCCCCGACGTCCGACAGATACCTTCCGATATCTGTCAGATGCTTACGTCACGCGGGGACAGTTGTCACGCCCAAATTCCATCGGAGCCCCCTCTGACAGATTCCTTGCCGTGCAGGAGGGGTCCCGATATGGTGACACCTGTCCCGCCCATGTCCTCGCCCTGCTGCCATGCACGTCACCACCACGTCTGCCCACCTCGTCCCTCATTCGCCCACCTGGCCGCCACCTCATCGTCCCCGTGGACCGGTCTTAGGCCACCACGTCACCCGATGACGTCCTGCTGACGTCATCCAACCCGGGCCCTCATGCTGACGTCATCCAAAAAGCGCGCCAATAAAACTATAAAACCATATTTTACGGTTTTCTGCCAATTTTGTCATTTTTCTGATAAAAGCGCTGCTCCGCTGTCTGCATGCACTCCACGACGACTGTTCTACCAGCCACCCTACGACCATTTTCAAGAGCTCAGAGCGCTAACCCAGCTGCTACCTCATCCCAAGCTACTGTTAAATAGGTATTTGAGTCTTCGTCTTCCTTCGAACTGGTTTTTTCATAATTTCTTGTAAAATCCACCATAAGCAGTCATAAGATTGAAATTCCACCAAGAAACCAACTACACCCTACCTCTATTGGACTGTTTAGAGTTGAAACACAGTGGCGGAAACCTCATTTAGACTTCAATTCCTGTTAAAACCCTGCCCTGTTCGCGCAATCGCGAACTCACCGCATTGCTCCCAAATTGTCAAAGAGAGTATGTCGAATTGCATAAAGGCCTCCTCAGAGAGTTCAAACACTGTTATATTTGACTGTGTACCAACCCTATTACCTTCGGTCCCTCTCAATTCCACTGTATCAATTAGCAGACCCGACATTTCAAGAAATACTTGGATCAGACATGGAAACCCCTGCAGTCCTTAGTGTCACTCCTTTAAATGCTCCTCAGAGAGAGCTAGACTAGCAGGATTTGGCAGACCTGGATTACCAAATCTCGGAAGACTGCCGATCCAGATGTACATTTCATATTCACCTGTTAAATGAGTTCAGGGCTAGGCACAGAGATGGAACAGACATCCTAGGCATTTGGGAGTCTTCCCTCCCAACTTTTAAAATGCCCCAAGTCACACAGTTTCCTGACCTCATCTACTTGTGTGCTAGTTGTTATGATCCAATACAGAGGGCTGTAATGAATCCCCAATGCGAAGTTGTATTCTATACCACCCCTCAGGCCATCAGTGATATGGTTCAATTTAAAACCCAAAGGAAACTGGTTCCTTTATCCCTGCTGGACTTAATCAACCAAGGGACCAAGATACTCACAGAGGCAGAGATCCTGAAATTAAATCAACTGTTTATTAG
>APFE030116449.1:17750-28307 GCA_000404065.3 Pinus taeda | reverse complement strand
ATATGCCCCAACCTTTGATGCCATAAGTGAATGGAACTACTGTCATGTTCAGACACAAACACATGATCTGACCCAGTTGTACCTTCTAACTGAAATAGATTTCCTATTTTCTTAGCCTTCATCACTAGTAAGATACCTTTATAGATTTTCATAACTCCACCTTGAATTACAGTTTTATATCCATTTGAATCAAGTGCTCCTAATGAAATCAAATTTTTCCTTAAATCTGGTACATGCCTCACATCAGTTAATATTTTTGTTGTGCCATCAAACATTTGTAGTTGTATGCTTCCAATCCCAACAATATTACATGTTACATCATCACCCATGTACACAACACCATCATCAATTGATCTATATGTTTTAAACCAATCTTTATGTATACACATGTGGTTAGATGCCCCGGAATCTAACAACCAATGTTGATCATGTTTTGAAGCATTAACAGACAATACCTCATCACTCATACCTGAAACTAAACCTGTATCTGTGGTATTGGCTTCCTTCTTTTCTGTTGAAGAGCCCTCTTTATCAGCCTGCTTTCGCTTCCAACAATCCTTTTTCAGATGTCCAGCCTTGCCACAATGCCAGCACTTCACCTTTGGCTTCTTTCCTTTGGACTTTGAGCGAGAGTCGCTATGCTTTCCCCCCGAGTGTCTCTCTCGTGAGCAACCTCTAGCCATCATTACCTCTGATGTAGATGTGTCTGCATTCGACCTCTTCCTCGTCTCCTCAGCCAACAAGGCTCCAACAACATCATCAAACTCAAGAATATCTGATGTACTAAAACTTATGGAAGTAACAAAAATGATCCCAGGATTCAGGCAAAGAACATAATAGAGTTATTGCCTTATCCTCTGAATCAAATTTTACATCTAGACTGTTTAATTGCACCAACAAGGTATTAAAAACATTCAGGTGATCAGCAATTGAGGTACCTTCTTTCATCCGCAAACCATAAAGCTGTCGTTTCAGGAGAATTTGATTTGTCAAAGATTTCGTCATGTAGAGCTTCTCAAGCTTCAACCACAAGCCTGCAGCGGTTTTCTCTGACACAATGTTGAACAGAACATCGTCCGCCAGACATACCCGAATTCCGCTCAGAGCTCTATCATCCATCTCATCCCATTCATCCTCCGTCATGGAAGGATGCCTTTTGTTT
This sequence comes from Pinus taeda, assembly GCA_000404065.3. Taxonomy (NCBI): domain Eukaryota; kingdom Viridiplantae; phylum Streptophyta; class Pinopsida; order Pinales; family Pinaceae; genus Pinus; species Pinus taeda. The sequence goes on along the minus strand of APFE030116449.1, from coordinate 27,145 downwards.
TTCCCCAACAGTGCTTTCGCCACACCTTGTTGAACCAGCAGATCGTGCATCTTCACCTTCCAGATCTCAAAATTATTCTTGCCATTAAATTTCTCAATCTCAAAACGGGCACTTTGAGTTTTCGCCATTTTGTATCAAAAAACACAATAATCTCCAATATCAATGTTTTAAATACCAGCAATTAAAAAAAAATTGCCTATGCCTTTAAAACAAAATATCTTCCGTTTGCACAAATTTTCTGCCTTTGCATTTGGTTTTACACAACCAAAAAACCCTGCCTATGTATTTGTACCTTTGCCTTTAAAAAAAAAAATTTCATTTGATGGACAAGTCTTTGTACGCACAAACATCAACGGACCTTCCAAAGAACATATGGGTGATTCATATCAAACATTACATCATTTGCAACACAAACTTTTATACAATTAAGTTCAAAAGGAACACACGGTCATATATATGGTCTTCAAAATATATATATCGCCCTTTGCACACCAAAATTACATATATATATCTGTGATAACATATAATTCCCACGCCAACAGTCACATATATCCACTTTGAAATCGATATCCGCGCCGGTTTATTAAACATATGCATCAAGCTGTACGCACATATATCCATGCTGTTTTAAACATATATATACACGCATTTGGTATATCCCCGCAGTTTCAATTTTTACCTCCACGCAGCAAACAAAAAAACAAAGACACGTTGTTCGCCGTTTTCAAAATAAATCCTTGCTGTATATAATACATATATCCACGCTGTGTGTTTTCGAATCCATTCATGCCGGTTTCAATACAGAAAACATATGTATCAACGTTGTTGACTGAGCGAATGAGCATACCTTTTTCAAGACACGCTGTTCACCACCGTTTGCAATTCATAACCATGCGCGCAGCCTTCACACGCTGCCAGCAATATACAGCAGGCACCAAAACACCCCAGCGTTACAGCTCCAGCAAACGCCCCAGCGTTACAGCTCCAGCAAACCCACGCACAGAACAATCCACTTCTCCAGCGCTCCACCTTCAGCAGTGCACTCCTCCAACTTGCTCTGATACCAATTGTTGGATCAGGTGCACAGCAAACTTAATTAAACACACAACAGAAAAAATAAACAAGCACATAAGACACAGCTTTTAACGTGGTTCACCCAACCAATCTGGGCTACGTCCACCAAACATAGGCATCAGGAATATATTAATCAAATTGGAGATCACATCAAGAAATCCTCACACACTCTTAGCAAATCATCTGAATGATTGCCTATTATATAGAATAGAAAATCTAACAACCTCATAACTCCCTCACATCAAATATAGGAGGCATTAACTCCCTCCCAACAACCTGGAGCTAATCTAGAAACTGAATCCCTATTGTTGTCATCCTTCAGAGATTTTTGCCTATTTGACTCAAACAGAAAATCTCAACAATTGTCTTAATGTAGTATATGGAATAATTTGTCACTTTGTTCTTAGGAGAATTGAGCTCACTCTAAAAGGATCAAAGGAACATTTTATTTCATAATAGATCTTATTTCATTGCTTAGATGTTTGAGGATTTGTTTGTGATTGATGAATGAGTTTTAAATTAAATTCTTATCAGCATATGAGGGAACAACCAAGGGTCTAAGTTAGGCTCTCCCTCTATTTGATTTGCATGATAATTGAAATTCATTCTTTTGCTTTTAAATTTCAAGTTATTTCATTTTTTATGCTTATGAATGAATCTTAGTTTAGTTTGGATCAATATACGAGGAGACAATCAAGAGACTAAGTTAGTCTCTCTCTCTATTTGAATCTGAATAACAATTAAATTCATTCTCTTTTCTTTATTTCAAGTTTCTAGTTTTATGTAATCAATGATTTATTTTCAATCTATAATATTGTAGGGAAGGACAACCAGGACCTCCTCAATTAGGAGCCTCTTCCCTTGCATATTATATTGAATCATAAATCATTTAGTTAGACATAGAGTTAGTTGCCTACTCCTGCATATATTTTGCTGGCATCATCACAAGCTTACGAGTTTCCCTGGTTGATAATTTAATGGAATTAATTTAAGCAATTAAATTGCCCAACAGTACTAATGTATTTATGGATTTTATGGATAATATGTTTATTGTATTTTTGTTCCTATTATGCTGGTTATATGCACATTTTATGACAACATTTATGTATGGATCTCAACATGTTTTTACTTATATGTGAATGGATAATGTGCCTCTGACCTAATAGATGATAATGCAGTAAATGGCATGAGGGAACAATGGTTCATAGTGATTCTCAGATAAGTATGAGATCCCTACACTTAATTCTGTTGTTTAGACATGTAGATTATGTGTCGAGGATATGTTTGGCGAAATGATTGTCATGGCTAGCAGGGATCTAGTTAAGGTCTTGACCAAGTATTTTCTTTAGCACTTGAATTTCCATGTTACTTTACTGATTTGAAGAGATCGATAAGTTTTGGGTAGTGTCCTGGGCTCTGAGCCTAAGAAAGTGGTTTAAATCTCGAGGTTGTTGGCATAATATTGAAAATTTTGGTCCAAAGTCGTTGGCAGGCAGGCATGTGAGAGCGAATTTAGGTTGTTGGGCACTCCCTTGCCCATATCATGAGAGCAACTATGGCCCAAGAGACCTAAAACAATAGTGGGACCCACAGACAGGCTGTCTAAGTGGTTAACTTGTCCTGTGATGGTTCTGTTGATGATGTTGGATGTCTATATGGTGTGTTTCCATCGATTCCGCTTCCTGAAGGTAACGTAGGAGGTCAAATCATATCATAGTGGCCTCTCGTTGCATGTTTACCTCGGTTGGCTGGTTGCTTGGGAAGATGTGGGAGGAGGGTATTACAGAGTGGTATTATAGTTTGGTTGCACTCTCCTTGGGTTGTGTGTTGATCATGCTTTCATGTTGGTGGCATATGTGTTCCTTATGCATGTAGTCCATGTACTTGTTGCATTTGCATGGTGTTGATATTGGTTGTAGTGACGCCGCCATGTGAAGGTTGAAGGTGTTCTCATGGAGTATGTATTCATGTGTGTATGGTTGATTATGCATTGTTATTCACGTCAATGTTCACATGTTATCAAATGCATGTGAGGTGGTTGTTGTTGTCATGCATGAGTTCATGGTTTGTGAAGTTGATATGGTCATGCATGAGGTCATGGTTTGTGAAGTTGATATGGTCATGCATTGATGACTGGACTCTAGCTAGAATGGTGTGTATATGGTTTTGTAATTATTTGTTATATATATATATGAAGTTGTTACGCATGTATGGTCTTGGTTATAGTTATGCCTTGTGAAGTCATTATATGCAATTTAGGTCATCATGATGTTATTGGTTGTTATGATGTTAATGTGTTGAATGAGGTAAAGTAGGAGATGCAAATCATCAAAGTGAAGTTGCATTATTGGACCTCGACGTGAGAGCATGTCATTATACTCATAGTCATCAGACATCAGATATGTACTTGAGTGTAGCAGGTGATATGACGACATTTACTGGGTGTGGCAACCAATCCGGTGTGTGTACAAAAGAATAAAGGCATAAGTAAGGATTTATGAAGGATAAGTATCGGTATTGTATTTCCAGTTTTACTATGCATATGATTTATGATTTTGGTCTATGATTATTACATGTGATCTATGATCCTGGTTTATGATTTTTACATGTGATTTATGATTTTGATCTATGATAGTTATGTTTTGAGCTAGGATGATGTGATGTTTTATACATGATGCTAGTTTGACTTGTTGTGACAGGAAGTGAATATAATTACAAATTTACCTTATTGGCGAGCTACCAATGAGATATGATGTGAATTTATTTCAATTATTTTAAATCTAATGGAAGTTATGTGCTTGGTACAAGAATGCATGAAATTCCTGATTGGGTGATTGAAATCGATTGCAAGAATTAGCAACAACAGTAAAGGAATTGGAACATGCAACATTATGCTGGTAAAGCACTTTAGGAACACAACCATTGTGGGACACTGATAACCAATTGTGTCAATTGATTTCCATGATGGTTTTGAGCTAGGGCTATGACTTGGTTTTTGTATCTTCCAATGAGAGGAAGCCTTGCCAAGGGATGGACTGCCCGGGATGGGGGTGCCAGCGGAACTTGGAAGGTGAGTGACTACACAGAAGGGTTGACCAGATTTCTCGAGGACTATGTAGTAGAGAAGGGAAGGTCGTGTATGGATTTGTTTTGGTCATTGGCATTGCTAGATGGAATCAAATGTACATTGGGAGTGCGCCCTGGAACAATGAGCCGCTAACTGTTCACTGAGAGGACAAGTGGTGCTGGATTGTAGCGTTGGAAATTGGATGCTACTTTGACTTTGACAGTGGATTCTAGACTTCCTGGGAAGGAGTTTAATCCTGGTATTACTTTGAGGGTGGAGGTGTGAGCCTCTGGATTCCCTGGTTGCGGATGCATGCATCGTAGCTTTTTATTTGCTGGTTGAGAAAATGTGTTATGCGTATATTATTGTAAATACTTTATCGAGTTGGATTTATAAAGCTCCATAGAAAGTATGGTTATTTGCGGGTTGAAGAAAATGTGTATGTGTATATGTGGTTATTGTAAATATTGTAATGAGTTGTGTTCTAAAGCTCCACTATGCGATATGTTGTAATGATGTTTTGCTTTAGTAGATGGTCATTGTAAATACTTCAACGTGATGTGTTATAAAGCTCCATGGGCAGTATGTTTGTTTTCAGTGGTCTTGCTGGTTATAGGTGTCATTGAACACCGAGGACAGTGTTCCCCCAAGGGGGAGGGTTCTGTAACAGCCCTACTAAATTTCCATGTAAAAATATATAAGGCCACGGTGATGGGACACCTATTCTAAGCTGAATGGTAGGGAAAACATCATAGTGGGTGTTCATTTGGTTGTTTATGGATAATGAAATTGGAAAAGGCAATGGCAAAGGCTTTTGAAAGGCATGAGGCATTTATTATCATTTTATTTATGAAAATAATGGAAATTAGGAGAAAAGGAAGGTGAAAGGTCACAATTGCTTGTGAGGAGAAAAATGAAGGAAAATGATGGAAAATGAAGAAAATAGAGGCCTCATTAATAAAACTGCTTCTGAGGATCAGTGGGAAATTTTGGTCAGTGTTAAGACTTGGTCAGTTCAGTGTTGGATCTCTCTCATTTTCTCTCTCTCTCTCTCATACTCTTGGATACTTAGAGTTTTCTTGGAGCACTCTTGGAGGGTGTGGCATACTTGATTCTTGGAGCAACAAGGCAAAGTAAGAGCAGGAAAGCCCAAGAGGGCATCGACATCAGTAGCTACATCAATGTTTCTTGCAGGTGCCAAGTTGCATGTATAATTTCTTCACTAGTTTGGACATGCATGACATATGCAAGTGGATTCTTTGTCATGATCTGTCATTGGCATGGAGGATTGCTTGGATTGATAGTGGATTGCTTAGCCTTTCCATTTCATGGATATCCATGTTGATTGTGGGTTTGATTTCATTGTTTTTTTTTATGGTTCTCATGTTTCCTTAGCTTGGGTTGAGTTATTAGTTCCTGGAGCCTTGGTTGGACAAACTCTCTTGAACCCTGTAACAACTTGGATTGAGTTACTAGTCCTGGAGCCTTAGTTGGACAGACGCTATGGAGCCCTTGGTGGGTTGAGTTACTAGTCATGGAGCCTTGGTTGGGCAAATGCTCTGGAGCCTGTCGACACCTGTGGGTTGAGTTACTATTCCTGGAGCCTTGGTTGGAACAAACACATTGGAGCCCTTGATGGCTAGGATGAATACAGATCGGGTTATGGTTTTTGTGATGTCTGACCGTGAGGTGGAATCACTATTTGATGGGTCGAGGTGGATGGCCTCTGGAAGCCCTGGATGACTTTTGATTGATGTGTTATGTGAGATCCCACATTCATGCTTGAAATATGGCACAGGGGTGAATGGATGAAGAGAGATTTGGTTGAACCATTCTATGGTTGGGTGGAACATGGTAGTCCCATCTCCGGCTGATTCATTGCATTCACTAATGAGAAATCCATTCCCTTGATTTTGATGTGTAAAGGTATTGATGTATTTATGGATTTGATGGTTGATATGTTTATTATATTTTTGTTCCTATTATGGTGGTTATATGCACATTTTATGACAACAACTATATATGGCTCTCAACATGGTTTTACTTGTATGTGAATGGATAATGTGCCTATGACCTAATAGATGATAATGCAGCAAATGGCATGAGGGAACAATGGTTCATAGCGGTTCTCAGATAAGTATGAGATCCCTGCACTTAATCATGTTGTTTACACCTGTAGATTACATGTCCAGGATATGTTTGACGAAATTTTGTCATGGTTAGTAGGGATCTAGTCAAGTTCTTGTACAAGTATTTGATTTAGTACTTTCATTTCCATGTTACTTTACTGATTTGAAGACATGGATCAGTTCTAAGTAGTGTCCTCAGCTCTGATCTTGAGAAAGAGGCTTAAATCTTGGGGTCACTAGAACAACACTGGCAATTTTGGTCCATAGTCATTGTAGGCAGGCTTGTGAGAGCAACTTTAGGTTGTTGGTCGCTCCCTTGCCCATAACATGAGAGAGAATATGGCCCAATAGACCTAAAACAACAGTGGGATCCAAGGACAAGCTGTCTGAGTGGCTCACTTGTCCTTTAAGGGTTTTGTTGATGATGTTGGATGTTTGTATGGTGTGTTTCCGTCAGTTCCACTTCGTTAAGGTGAATTAGGAGGTCGAATAATATCATAGTGGCCTCTCGTTGCATGTTTACCCGGCTGGTCGATTGCTTGGGTAGATGTGGGAGGAGGGTGTTACATCCATTTACTTTTACTAGTGCAAAATAGTTGATAATTAGGTTATCGGTCTATAGCCCAAAATTTCACCTTGACAAGGAGCAATCAAAATTGTATGGTTAAAAACCAACTAGCTAAGTGTGCTAACCGCTTCTAGTAGGATATCCACATTGGTCCTCCCCTGTCTCTTACTCTTTTGACCCTCGTCGGTAACCCCTTTATTTGAGCTTTTGTCTTTATTTGGTCTCTTTGAGCTTGTAGACTTATCTTGGTTTATGATCAGGTCCTTCTAAGGAGTTTTGTCTACATCTAGGACCTCCTTTGCTAGCTCAATATTATATTTCAACTTTATGTTTAGTCTCATTTTGTTCCATGGCTTGATGTGGGGTCTTTTTACACCTTTAAACATCTCTCCCAACATGGGTTCCTTCTCTATTGGTGTCTTCTCAGCTTTGGGATCAATCATTTTTCCCTTAGCTTTCTCTGTTTTCTTAATGTCTGTAGGTAGTTTTTTAGTAGGAGGAGGGGTATCCTTTATTTTCTTTAGCCTATCGCTTTTCTTGGTATAAACCCTGGGTAATTTAGGAACCAAAGGAGGGACAATTTCTTCCTTTTTCTGACACCTTGTCTGTACAGATAATGTCCTTTGAGATGAGGTCCCATGTTCATGATTTTGTGACTGATTAACCTTCTTTTTACTACCCTTCTTCTTACTCCTTTTTAGTTTTGCAAGATGAAGTTCAAACCCTCCACAAAACAAAAATTGCTCCCAGGTCCTTCCATATTTTCTTAATTGGCTTTCAATTAACAATTTTATTAGATCCTTATGATATATGAAGTGGGAGAACACATTTGTTCTTGCTCTAACTCTAGTCGACATATGTTTCAGGATTTCCAATAGAAAATAAGGGGTATTGATTTTCAACTGACCTACCGCGTGAGCCAAAAATTGGAAGTGATAAAGATTGGATCGATTGTAGTGTCCTTCGCAAGTAAAATATGACTAGGTGATTCATAAGAGACAATGTCATTCATCTTTTAACTAGGACCTCTACACCCTTGAATGCCAATTCATTTCTTTAAATTCATCCTTTAGAAAAAAGGGAACAACAACGCAAGCTAAAACATGACTTCTAAATTCTCTCTCTCCATCTGTAGGCAAACCTGTGACTTCAACAATCAACTCCTCTATCACTTGAAAATTAATTCCCCTAAAAATCATGTGCTGACCATCGAAACCTTGAACAAATGCTCTGGCACCTTCGTCATGGTGATTTGAAAAACGATTGAAAAATGCCTCCCATCCGGCATCCCTAAACCATTGTTGGATTTAAGGATAAACTTTGAGTAGCTTTGGTGCATATCTCACTGCGGTTCAATTTTCCAATCCTTCCCATGTTTCTCACCGCCAATAAAAACACAAGAAACATGATCGTGATTTGATCCTTGATCTCTCGGGAACATTTAACAATTCATCTTCATTTAGCATAAGAAAGAAACACCTCAATCATGGGTTATACATGTATTATTAAATGGGGTAACTTATTCCAGAATGTGTCAAGTTGCTCATCATTATAACGAACTGACATTTAATCTAATTCAGGCTTTTGTGATCCATAATTTAATTTGGAAACAATTTCAGAAGAAATCACATTGGTAGATTTAGGCTGACACGTTTCGAACCAACCAGTGTGGTTCATCACCAGGACAACCACACTGCTTGGTTCGAAACGCGTGGGCCTAAATCTACCAATGTGATTACTTTTGAAATTGTTTCCAAATTAAATTATGGATCACAAAAGCTTGAATTCGATTATAACTCACATTTAATTTGAAAAGCCCTTACCATACAATCATAACTTTAACCCATATTACCTCTCAGCGGCAGTATCCCTCAACAAATCACGTGATCGCACCATACAATCATCAACACGTGTTTGATCAATGATTTTCCCTTTACTAACATGTAATATATTAGCGCATTATCAGACAAAATTATAATTTCTCCCTTTGGCATTGATTCCCCGAATGTCAGTGCATTTCTTTTTATTATTATTTTCAAACACACGATAACGCTAACACTGTCATTATTAATGCTTTAACCCTGTTTATTACAAATTGGTGTTGCTTGTTGTCAACGTTATAATTATAGATTAAAAATGTGATAACATAACCTCTTAGCTTCCTTGTAATTACACAACTTCTTTTTCTACATGAGACACCTAATCATAACTATCCTTTCATATTATTTTATAATTTATAATTTTATTTTATTATAATCTAAATTTTAGTTTTTGCATTTTTTAAATATGCCTTTTTTAACATAAAATAAATACACATTTTCTAACATATATCCAATCCACTTATACCAACTCCCATCTTATTAGTTAAAAATGTCAAATAAGAAAATATATATTTTATTATTATGTGAACGAGATATATATTTTGTTGTTAAGAAGTATTTTATTATATATACACACGAACTATTTAAAATAATTGTGGAAAAAAATGTTAATACTTATTATATATATTCAGATTTTAATTATTAAATTGTAAAAAATATATTATTACAAGTATATA
>APFE030116444.1:49805-61757 GCA_000404065.3 Pinus taeda | reverse complement strand
TTAGAGAGTTTTTGTCGTTATTCTCGCTTATCTTGGTTTTACTCTTGATGTCGCAGATGTCGATGCCTCTCCAAACATATATTGGTTTCGTTGATGGTGCTTGTCGTAGTACACGAAATATTTCTTCCGTAGCTTGGGTTATCTATTCGCCCTCCGACGAGTTGGTATCTATGCATGGGGTAAGCCTTGGTCAAACAACAAACAACATTGCAGAGTATAATGCAGTGATTGAGTTATTATCTAAATCTATTTCATTTGGGATTCGGATTTTGATAGTGAGGTTAGATTTTGAACTCGTTGTATTACAGCTTAATAGAGTATACGCCATTAGAAATCCAATTTTATTAAGATTATTTTTGAGAGTGCGTCTCTTGGAACGTGAATTTGACTATATTGAATATCAACATATTCCAAGATCTTTATATACATTAGGAGATGCAATTGCTTCTCAAATGTTAAATAGACATGTGCAATAATCATACAAGTAAATTTAAAAACATTCCATAACATGTTTAACAAGATAATCCGGTAATAGTGATATCATATAACATAGGAGTGTGTCAAAATATACATCGTCCTCGATCATAGGTTGAAAAACTCCTTATGATCGGCAAAAATGATAAGCACAAAAAGCAAAATGTCATATGTGACTACAATAGGTGATCATCCCATCACTGGTGATGATCTCGATACGAAACCACTAAACGGGCTACCTTACAAAGGAACCTCCTAAAAGGTCCTGGGACCCCAATCACATAGCGCTGAAGTCAACGAGGGATGCCATCTATGCTGGTCTCTGGAATGTCTCCTATAAGGCGCTCTAGATGGCTCTCCAACTCGACCAAAGTCTCTGTTGATTCGTCCTATGGGGTTGGAGCTAGTGCAACTGGTTGTCTCCTCTCGTAAGGTCGGAGAGCGGCTGCTCGCCGTGGGCCCAAATCTGCATTTGAAACTTCTACTATCAGTTTTGGGACGATATATAAAAACAAAAAAAAAATTAAATTAGGAAAATGTTGAAAATGATTTTACCTGAGTCATCCCATTTCTCTCCTGGTGGAGGAGCCATGTCTGGGTCCCCACGAGAATCAACCCCAGCATAAGGAAAGTCCTGGATAGAAAAAACCTGGCTCTCCAACCATTGGTAATACTGAGGTTTGAACCGAACGACCTCGGTCCCCTCATCAAGATGACGGGCCATAACTGCAACCCATCGCATCAGTTTGGGCTCTCGAGGAAGCCCAGCTCCAACAGTAAGGTTCTGCGGGATCAACATTGGAACCCTCTCCAAACCAAAAGTCACAACTATAGCACCATATCCAAAAGTCTTTAGTTGTCCATTTTTGGCCCTGGTCAGTTGGCCCTTCACATTGGCCAACACAGCATCGCAACAGTTGAAAATGGTGCCTCGAAAGTAATCAACTGTCATCCGCATCTGGGATCCGATGGCTATGTGTAGCGCTGCGCTACCGCAGAGTCTGGTAACTATAAACCCAATAACCAAGTTCAGAATGGGATATGGTTTTGATATCTATCCCTTTGTCTCGGTTTTGGACGTTGCAGTACTCTAATCGGAGGCTCTCCACAGACTGGCGACCTACCCTGGCCCCGAATAGAGTCAAATGTCACCTCTCCTAGGAAAACCAGTCAAAAAGTATATATCTGCTGGCTCGATTTCGAGTTGGTGCCCACCAATAAAGAAGCACTGGTCCTGTATACTCCATCTATCAACCAGTCACAGCAAAAAGTCCACCTAGGCCCTCATGCCAAGTATGGCCCAGAATTTGTATAAGCCACATGCCTTCAATGCATCAATCGAAGGTTGATGATTCATCGCGGCGAGGTCTACATCCTCATGCTCTCATTCTCGCCTATCAAGCATGATGTTTATCCTACATCCAAGTAAAAAGGTGAATTAGAATGCATAAAATTGATTTCTTTGGGTAATTTTTGAGTTAGTTAGGTTTTTACAAACCTTTGCGCGGGGTATGCACCCACTTGTTAGGGACAGTGCGTGAGGCCCACACCTTGCCTTCATGGCAGGTGTGTACCCCTGAATTTTGCCCCATTGCAAAAAAGTCGGGGTATGCGGGTCCCGTGTGGTAAACCCGCGGGCCCCCGAGCGCGGGTTTTGAAACCTAAAAACCTCCTAAAAATGAAAAATCAACCCCTAAAAAACAATTTCAAATGGATAGAAATGAAGAGTAGGATGATGTGGATTACCTGGAGGAGACATCGTTCAATTCCGACAGACGAATTTTCCGCAATCTTCACGGGAAGTTTCTGGTCAAAAGCCCTTTTTTCTCACCCAAATCTCAAACGGTAAAAATGAATGGTAAAAAGTCCTTTTTATATGTTTTTTGGGTAAATAAATTCCAAATTTGTTTATGTTCCACTTTGAAAAGGTGTTTTTTGCGACATTTTTACCCATTTTTAAACAGGTATGAATAACGTTTGAGTTTTTGTTCAGGATAAAGGATTTTTCAGGCATAATCGGTCATTTTCAACGAAAAAACATTAGAGTCACCTTTAAGCTCTTTTATGATTCCTAAAACATGAAAAGGTTGCCAAGTTCTTCTTTTTAAGCTCGTTAAAATGGAACTAAAAAGATGGTCCTCTTACAGCCCTTTTCTGACCGTAAAAACATGAAAATATTGTCGGGTTTTTGTCATTTCAAATTTGATGTTGGTCATAAAACAAAAAGTACTCCTTGGTCGTAAAAGATCAAGCGGTTCTCTCAAGTATTATTTTATACTTTTTCGGCCTTGGGAGCACAAATTTATGAAAAAGGTCAACCCTGGAGTCTTCGTTTTTTTAGACTCTCTAAAAATGAAAAATGCTGAGTTTCTCCTATACTAGACTCGTTAAATTTCGACAGTAAAGGACCTGCTCAATTACAAACAGGAACGGACCACTCCTTCTTAGGGTTCGAATTTAAACTAAGTTGGACTCATCCAAAGGATGAACTTATAATCAAGCATATGTTATCCTCCTCAAGCTTGTAAAAAATAAAGAGGTACTTGCCAGAAATGGTGGGGGAAAAGAGAGAAAAATGAGCCTGTTTGTCATACTTTGTAACCACGCTTGAACACGACATTTTCATTCACCTGGGTTGGGAAATCCTTTTCCTAACAGTTGATCAAACCACATTGAAAGTCTTTAGCCAGTTTCTGGGTATTAACTTTGGGTCAATTGTCACCAAACCATCTGTTGTGTCGTTATGTGTTCAAGAGGTCAGTGCGACTCAGCCATTCATTTGCAAAAATATCTGTCATCCATCCTGACCATCCCTGAGTCAGTCCTTGCAACAAAATTTCTTCAAACATGATCTATGATTTTGTGTTGTGGGCTTGTCTACGACGGATCGCTTTCTATCGATTTCAGCTCTTTATCTAGAAACATGATCTAGAAATCGCCAATACCTTGGGATCTGCATGCCTTAATGGCAGGTTTCCCACCTTCGATGATAGGTTGCATCATTGACCTTTGATCAAAGGATTTCATGACATGTTCAACATTGACACATCTAAATCACATCTCATGGATTGCACTGAGTACTTTCAGAGCCATTGTCATTATTGGTGGTTTCTCTCACACTTGTTAACAATTTACATCATCGACTGGCAAGTGGTTTCTACCATGTTCGACTTCAACACATTCATGCGCATGGATAGAATCGTACTATTTCGGGAAGTAGAAATGAAGACCCTGGATCTAGTTTCCACCATCCAAGCTACGAGGAATTTTGTATTCATTATATTGTAGACTATTCATAAACAGATGGCTGCATCCATACTGTGTCTACATATGTCTATACTTGTGATGTATTACAAGATCGTTCCTATATCAGAGCAGTAGCCAGTTTTCTAGTTAGTTTTGATCTGAGTATGGGAATGCCTAGCTCAGCGATGATATGATCTCATATATATATTTTTCATTTGAATGTTTTTACAGGTTCCAACCAGGCTCTCCTCAAGATGATCCTCGAAATGATAAAGTACTTCACTCTTCCTAAATGATAAATGAAAATCCTCATCTACTATAGACTTCGCACTTTAGGGGGCAATCTGTTACACAAAAATATCGTCACCATGACTATTTGCAGTCAGTATGGGTCTATCATCACCTATACTGTCCTCCTAAGCAAGTCTCAGACCTCAGCTCTTCATGTCAAGCTTTGAAAAAGAGAGAAAGACATTAAAATCAATAAAGCTCTGGTTCCGTACTTTCTCTCACTTTTGCCTGCTGGCCCGCACTCTTTGTTCATATTACTTGCGTATCTGCACGCTCTGTTTGTAAAGGGTTGGGTGCGTACCCCTGTAAAAGTAAAAAAGGCACACGTTTATTCTAAAAAACTCACTTTGGGTTAATTCTAGATGTTTCTAGAAGGAATTTTGACGTGGATTGTTCGCTCCAAGGTTGTTCATGCATCCCAAAAGAGAAGGAGCTAATCCCTTGATAGGAGGAGCTATCCCTTTGAAGGAGGACCTAGTAACTTCCCTCCATTGCACTATAAATTAAGGCATTGGGTCAGTTGCTGGGGAGGTTAGAAGCTGAACATTTTTAAGGGTAAATGCTGATGGAATTGGGACTTCCTATTTAAACTTGAGAGGAGAAATCACATACCTTTTGGTTTCATTGGGAAGTGAGTGAAACTTGTCAAAGTAGAGGAGACTTCTTGTTAGACCCTAGGAGGAGCTTGTACAACATCAAGGCACAGGTTGTAAAGTTCTTCTTTCGTTTGAATTAATACAATCAGATTCATTTTTCTCAACAAATTATCTTATGTGGTTTGTTTCATAATCTCCTTGATCATTATGATGAATATGCTTTATAATATTGGCTTTTTAGGTGCTATTTAATTTGTTTGCTTGTTTTTGTTTGCAGAATCACTTCAAGGAAGCTCATTTGGAGCGAGGGAGAGAGGCTTCCACAAACTTGCATTGGACCCAAGGTAGGCCTAAAACACTTGTATGCCTTTGTTTTTAATTTCATATTTAGAGAAAGATAGTTTTTGATTGGCTTGCTTGTCACTAGATATCTTTAAATACTAGGAAGGTCGATCTTGTCCGCAACCTCAACTCATTCCGTGTGACACCCTGAAATTGAGAATTAAGATATTGCATCATACCAGGTTGATGAGGCTTCCATGGTCTTCTTGGAGCTACATAATAGGATTGTTCCAGTGTTTGATTTTCTCCTTGTTAAACTTCCTTTAACCCAAGTAATGGTGGGAAATATTTAGTAGTATGTGATCCTTCACAGGTTTCACAAATTTTAATGTTATCAAGTGGACATTCATGCAAAGCGCGTTTCTTTCTACATTTAGGGAAAAATATAAACAAAGCAACATTCTAATTCTAATGTTAGTTACTTACTCTTACCATAACTAGATCTTTATGGGATCTTCCATACTTTTCTTTTCCTCTTGATATGTTGTTGCATAGTTCACAAATCTCTTGAAATGAAAATTGGGAGACATCTCCTTTTCCCATCAGGTTAATAAGATCAATCCATTCATCCCTTATAACTTTTAGTAGGAGATTTTTTAATGTATCTGATCCTGAATCATGTAATTTATATTTGTGGACATTATAAGTAAATCTCTCCACTAAATATTCAAGTCTTTCATCCTCTTTTTGGTTCATTTTAAAGACTTCATTTCTAAGGTCATGGTGTATGCAATAATCTATATATTTTTTGAAAAATACTCTTTTCATATCATCCCATGTCCTTATATAATTTTTTCCTAAATTCATGAACCGTCTAAGAGATCTATCCTTCAATGTTGTCGTAAACAAATTCAATGTTTGAGTGTGTAATGAGTAGCCATAAGATCTTCAAAGTATTTCAAATTCGAAAAGAAAGGTTTCCAGGTCTTTTGATCTCAAACCTTTGAAGTTAGGAATTACAAATCAAGGAACGTTCTTCATATGAACTATTGGCTTAGTGGGCCTTGACCCAGGTTCAACGTTAAGTTAGCCAAGCAAATCCCTACACTACTAGCCCTTTCGACATCAATCCGCGAAGCAAAGACTGAAGTCTCACCCGAAGCAGTATGGGGGGATGCTAGAAACAAGTTTTCGCACCTAGAGATGATAGTGATGTTGTTTTATGCCTTAATTCTACCCTTGCATAGATCGATAAGCCTTTTAGGGCATATCGATATACTTCTCTTAATCGGCCTCTATACCTTCGCGAAGGTCTACAATTGTTGTTCGCAGACCCTAACTAGGCAAATCAACCACTTACGCGATTATGTAATTACTCTTACTTCCATATTTACCCAAATCAGCTTAAGTATATGATAACTTCAATATGCATTAATATGTTCTTCACGTAAACAGATATTATTACTTACATTCAGAGAACAATGTAAAACATATAGATTCATGCATCAATATAGCATTAAATCATGAACCCATTATTTAGCATAACATAACCACATTTATTCATAACAAAATTAAATATATCAAACACAAATATTTCCAGAATAATCTTCTTTATTAGTACTTCAGATCTTCTTACAGACTCTAACTACCCCGCGCACTTAGCTGCAGACTTCTACCGTAGGCATCTGCGCACATCGCTGCAAAGCCTCTCTTCTACTCTAAAATCCTTCACTTTTTTTACTAATGACTCATTACTTTCATCATTAATACTACTACTTCTGCCTTAGACTCTTCTAAGACTCTCATTTTTATACAATCCCATGGTTCGCAAACCATGGGTAGATCTTCTAAAGCTGACACAACTTACATACAAGAAGCATGGAAACCCTTATGAAACTTTACATATACATGCTCCACGACCATAAATTGCAGAGACTTGACACTTTACATACAAAAACTTGGGCTTTCTGCCACAAAACTTGGGCTTTTTGCCCCAAAACTTGGGCTTTTAGCCCCAAAATTGACCCTAGGGGACCCCGTCGCAATAGGCCGCTAACAAAAATATGGTGACTCACCCCTGAGTCACTATATTGGCGCATAGATCTTACTATGAATACCTCCCATCTTCAATTTCACCACTGCAACTTCAGCTGTACACTGCGCAACCACCTGCTTGACCTTCTCCACCAGCAGCTCCGTTGTTGATCCTGTGCTATCTGCTTGGATCTTCTGTTGTGTTGTCTACTGGCTGGACAACTTCTCCCCAATGGTGGTTTAGATCACATAGGCCTCATCCAGCCAAGGCCCCAATCGAGCCTTGAGGACTACCTCTTTTTGTTGTGCTGCTTCCGCTTGTTCTTTTAGTTCCTTTGCCTCCTGCAACTTGGCCAATATTTGTGTGATGGAGACGGTGCACACCGTCGCTCTAGCTTCATCATAATGCTGCTATAATTCCCTTGCCTTAGTATTCAACCTCTGTAGGTTAGGATCTTCCTACAGACTCGTGAGGACCTCCATCGATTACTCGAACAACATAGTGCATTCTGCCACCGTGGCATCTATTACAACGATTGCATTATTGACAGCTGATTCGCATTGTTCTCTGACCTTTGGCAGAGTTGAAGGTTGTGCCCTCAACTCGATTTCTGTAATATTGAGGTTCAACTCAAACTAAACCTTGTCCATCTCGGTCCGAGCATCATGCACACCCACAACAAACTTCTAAATCTTGTACTCCAACGACGCCTCTTCTAGGATGTGCAGTTCTGGAACGATTTTGTAGGCTTCTGCTACTACTATTGTGGTTCACTCATTCTTCTCTTAGACCTTATTCTAGATGTCTACCATTGTTGTTTTATCAATGAACATCTATTCGTTGTTAACCTTCTACTCATTGATCACACTCAACGCATGTTGCTCTCAGGCCCTAAGTTCCGCGATCACACCTACTTGCAGCATGTCAAGGAATTCACTTGGGACCATGACTAAGTTGAGACCAATGTTCCTTAAAATAGCCTTGTCAGCATCTATCTCCATGCTTAAGGCTCCATCAGGAAGCGCGACAGCTTGAGGATCCAAAGAGTGAACCCTCTCCACGACTTCAGTCATTCTTGATGCTAAACTAGTCGATGTCTTGCTACTCTGCCCTACCCACGCCTGTAGTTGAGTAGTTTGGATCTGCAACTCATGAAGACTTGTCTGAATGACAACCAAAGCTTGCTTCTACTACTACTCAAACTACTATAAAAGTTCTATTGTCGCGTCCCTTACCTTATCCCCAATATCATATAAGTCACCCTTTTTCAAGGTGATCAGGTCTAGGGATGACTTAGTGACCTTGGTCTTTTTGCACGACCTTTGCTTCTCCTACTCGCAATTCTGGTTCACCCAGAAGGGAGTGCTTTACAGATCTACACCACCCTACTCTGATCGCTCTTCTTATTCTGTCTGTGGTGATGGGGATTTCTGACTTCTGTCAGAATCGCATTCTTCCTTCCGTTCCTTGGCAATGCACTCCACTTTTGTGTGTGCCTTCTCCTTAGTCTCCTTCTTTCTCTTTTCAGCCAACTGCTAAATTTTCGACCGAGCCTCTTCCTGCTTCTTCTTTCCCATGAAATTACTAGACCCGACAGAAAAATCCAATGTTGTGTACCCTTGGCTAGCCAATGATCGAGGACTGCTACTATGACATAATCCGTCGTGAGGTATGGTAGATCATACCACTTCTATTCTAGTTCCTTGCACGCTCGGATGGAGATATAGTGGAATCTGCTTTGAACTCCATGTATTCCAACAACTACTCAAAAATGGTTGGTGACAGTCGTGGCTTATGGTTGATGGCTGCACGGATGCTTGACTCCATCCGCACCCAAAATGTTTTACTCTCCCGAACCTACCCAGCATCCTTCATGGCCCATAGTGAAGCAAACTTCGTTGCTTTTTGTAGATCTATGACAATCAAAGGAAACTAGCTATCCTCAAGTAATT
Source organism: Pinus taeda (assembly GCA_000404065.3). Lineage (NCBI taxonomy): Eukaryota > Viridiplantae > Streptophyta > Pinopsida > Pinales > Pinaceae > Pinus > Pinus taeda. Next base: position 52,881 of record APFE030116444.1, on the reverse strand, counting down.
CCCATGCAACCAACACAGTCGACAACAACAACCATAAGTAGTGAAATGTTTTGTTGTGGTCCTATGCCTCCCTGCAATTTGTGAGGAACTCACTGCATAGGTAGCGTGCCCAGTTGAATTGTATTCCCTCCGCGCGTTTGGTCACTAATGAAACCACTGGTGCTGGTACCTCATCTGCATGACACTTCCTCATCATCTTGCCAGCCAAGATCTGGGTGGCCACCTTCACTTCGGGGTCCATAATACTCGAAATTGAATATTTGTGTGACTTATTGACAAGCTTAAACTTGTCCTTCATCCTTTCGGTGAGGTCGTGCTCGCCCGTATTTCCACCAAATGGCTTGGCCAGATTCAGCCCTGAATGGGGTAGTAGGGTGATATTATGGATCAACATGTTAGCTATAGGGATCATCTCTCCCAACCAAAAGCACCCGTCATGCACTAGGCACAAAAACTATTTAATAACTATCAAATTTATGGGAGCATGGTGGTAATGCGGCACCCATATAAGATTCAACAATCCTACCTTTTCCACCCCATGAATCCACTTCACCAGCTCTAGTGCGGTGACACCCGAGTCCTTGTAGAATACTCTCTGCATGAAATTATCACTAGCCAAGTGGGGGAACCACTTAGTGTCCCCCAAGTCCCAATCCTCTAATTTCAGATGTGGGACATGAGCCAAGTGCGGACCTTCAAATGTTATGTTTTCTGGCAGCAGGGTGTATTAAGGAGAAACTTTCCTTCATCAAGGTCCTTCGGGACCTTTACCTTGCCCTGGCATGGAGGGATGTATTCTGGCAACTTTGAGATAGGGTCTACTCCCTCAATATCAATGTCCTATGTGCCCATATCAATTTCCTTTGTGCCCTTGTCAGCCTCTAGGTTTACCACCTTTCCTTTCTCCTACACTGTGGGCTTCTCTTTTCTCTAGTGCTTCCTTGGCGACTCGTGCACCGGCTATTTCACCTTCTATTTATCCTTCTTTGTCTTGGAAGCCTCTCCTGCCAGTGTAGGCTTTGACCTAGGTAACCTTGATGATTTTGGCACTGCTATGGGCACCTCCACACTTATGACCTCAAGGGCAGCTCCCTCAGAGGCCAAAGATCCTCCAACACTTGTAGTTTCGATGGGCGCCAACATGAGGCTATTAAGGAGCTCCTAGGTTTCCTTAGGTAACTTGTCAAACATTGAACCGGCCACAAAATACTAAAAAACCGTAGGATTCATGCGTAACCAATAACACGACACATCAACTCTCCAAATGCAAAGTGTTTTTCATTGGGTGGCCATGTGTAATTTATAGGCAAACTCAAATTTAAATCTGATCGTCCCCCCAAAATTTGCTCATAAATGCTAGATTGGCAACAGATTTTCAAAGATCTCACTCTTAATTTCTGCCTTAAATGCCCCCCCCGGCTCCTGTTAGCCATTTTCTCACTGTCAAATCAAGAACAATGACAGTAACGGTCACTTTCTGGCTTCCCTACATAGTCTCTACTTCTATAGTGTAGCTCCAATCATGCTTCTACTAATGCTATGACATTCTTCCATCCCACACAGTCCCCCAGTCGCATAGCTCTACAACCCAAGCAATGTAGTTTATATTCCCACGCCTCCTTTCAGCTACCTGGAGCGCTAATCATATAGTCATCTGGCCAGATCCCCAGTGTATGGCTTCAATTGACTTCCATTTACCTTTCTGAGAAATGGATCTCCATTCAATTTCACCAGTTGAACTGTTCAACCATCGGTAATCTCTTTGATGACATATGGCCCCAGCCAATGCATCTAAAATTTTCCTGGAAATTCATCAAACTTGTTGTCATATAATAAAACCAAATCATTTACCTTGAAGGTGTGCAGTTTTACATGCCAATTGTGCCATGCCTTTTCGCACTCCTTCTGAACTTGATGATGGAATCCAACAAAAAATCTATCTTCTTCATGCTTTGTCAGCTGTGTGAGCCTTTCTTCCAGGGCCCTGCAATCTTCCATTCCTATGAATGCCACTATGCGTAGACTAGGTACAATATACCCCATTGGCATCACAGCTTCTATGCCATAGACCAGCCTGAAGGGTGTCTATCTAGTCAATTTCTTACAAGTAGTTATATAAGCCCATAGCACTGTGGGTACATGCACGTCCCAATCATCCCTTTGTTCATTGCAAAATTTTGTCAGCACGTTCTCCAATATCTTATTAAACGCTTCAAATATCCCATTAGCCTGTGGGTGATATGGCCTGCTCTTTTGCTGATAGACTTGGAATTCCTCCGTCAGTGCACTGATCGTTTCATTAAGGAAATGTGTACCACGATCGCTCATCAAAATATTTGGGCAACCAAACCTAGTCAACACATATTCAAATAGGAAATTCACTGTTGTTGCCCCTATGCAATCCTTTACAGGTTTCACTTTCGCCCATCTGGTCAAATACTTCGTCGTGGTGATGATATACCACGCACCTGTATTCTTTCTTGGATACTAAATTGGGCCTACAAAATAAATCACCCATTTCTCAAATGCTTGTAGCAATATTGTTGGGTTGTGTTATATTCTTTCCACATAGTTAATAGGGGGTTTTAGGGGTACCCATAACCCCACTTTATGGGGTCTGGGGAAGCACCCCGGAAAATATTGGTTTTGGACCCTATGTTAGGTTGGGCAGACTCACCTATGGTTTTGTGCATGATTTTCACAGATGTTTTTTGGACGCGATGGTTTTCGATCCATGGTTTTGGACGCGATGGTTTTTGGTCCATGGTATTGGATGCTTCGGCATGTATAAATATGTATTGTAACATTGAAAGGAATATAATGAAAAATCAAGCTGGTAGTCCTAGTTTTGGGATCCATGGGAAAATCTTTGTGCATATGTGTTTTTATTTGTTATGCTCTCGCATTGTTTATTTTTCTGTGATTTTGAATTCGTATGCAAGTAATTTCTGTACGGGGTTAAAACCTACATTTGGTATTGGAGCTATTTTGGCTTCAAGGGGACGCCTTTGTTGCTGAGGGGTTTCGCTCGGGCCTGTGGTAGACCCTGTTCAGTGGGAGATCTATGAGATCGATT
>APFE030116444.1:0-44295 GCA_000404065.3 Pinus taeda | reverse complement strand
GGACCCACCTATGGTTTTGTGCATGATTTTCGCACATGTTTTTTGGACGCGATGGTTTTCAGTCCATGGTATTGGATGCTTCGGCATGTATAAATATGTATTGTATCATTGAAAGGAACATAATGAAAAATCAAGCTGGTAGTCCCGGTTTTGGGATCCAGGGAAAAATCTCTGTGCATATGTGTTTTTATGTGTTATGCTCTCGCATTGTTTATTCTTTTGTGATTTAGAATTCATATGCAGGTAATTTCTGTACGGGGTTAAAACCTACAAATATTTGCGAATTTAGAGGCAGCTCATCCCTCTGCAATGGACTGCTAGTTCTTTGACATGCATCACATGCCCTGCAATAAGCTTTGGAATCCTTATGTAGTGTCGGCCACCACAACCTAGCGTGTAAAATATTTTGTGTTGTTTCTTTTCCTGCATAATGTCCTCCCGCGGCTCCTCCATGAGTTTTAGCAAGGATGTTGTTCCATTCAAACTCAGGCACATAATGTTGCGGAATTTCATCCAAGCCCATTTTATATAAATGTCCTACAATGACAGAAAAGTCTGTTGCGTGCACCACCATCTTGTTCTTTTGTTGACTAGTATATCCTTCTGGAGTTGTTCCCATCGTCAGGAAGTGTATGATATTTGCAAAGTGATTTTTTTATACATGCACCACAAAGAGCTACACATTAGGCAGTCCTTCCTCCAAATTAGTGGGCTCCTCACCTATTTCAATGCACAATAGATGATTAGGTCTTACATTCAAACATCCTAGATTCACAATGACTTCGAAATCATATTCCTGAAACAGTAGTTACCATCTGCATATTTTCACCCCAAACACATGCTTGTTGACTAGGTAACTTAATGCAAAATGGTCTATATACATCTTAAAGTGTCCGCCTAGCAAGTAGTGTTTAAACTTCTGGAGCACGTACACCTTAGCCAAACCTTCGTGCACTGTCATTGAATAATTCTCCTCAATCTTAGACAGCTTTATACTTGCAAACGCTATAGGGTGATATAATTCTCCTTCACCAGCCTATGTTAGTACTGCTCCGAGTGCAATACATGACATGTCCACATGTACATGAAAGTCCTTCTTCCAATCCAGGAAGACTAGGATTAGCGCGGTGACCATCTTTTCCTTTAACACATACAGGATTCGCTGACATTCTTCATTCCAACAAAATGTAGCATCCTTCATTAGCAGCGTCTCCATGGGCACAGTAATCTAGGCATAACTCTTGATGAACTTTGTATAGTATCCAGTATGCCCCAGCATTGCACACAGCTGTTTCACACTTCTTAGTGCCTCCAAATTAATTATAACTGCTTTCTTAGATGGGTCCACCATTAATCCTTGTCTGCATACCACATGGCCCAGCAAGATTCCAAAAGGAACACAGAAAAAACATTTCTTCAAATTGAGAGCGATCTGATACCTCCGGCATGTATCCAGCATTAAGCGGAGGCTAGCTTCATGGCACTTCACCAGCCCAAACACCATCCAATCATCAAAATATACCTCTAGAAACTTTTGAATGAAGTCCTTAAATGCCACAATGACTACGCGTGAAAAGATCGCCGACACGTTCTTCAGTCCAAAAGGAATTACAGTATATTGAAAGTATCCCCACTCAGTTATGAAGGTCATCTTACTTATATCCTCCGGCGTGATCTTGATCTGATGGTACCCCAAGAACCCATCAGTGAACAAATATGCTTCCTATCCTCCTACATTATCCAAGACTTCATTGGTGAACATAGTTAGAAAAGGATCATGCACACAAGCGTCATTAAGCTTCCTAAGATCTACGCATATCCTTATTTCATCCTTCTACTTCTTTTCTTGAGCTACAATAGGACTTACCCAGATGGACTCCTCCACTGGTTCAATGGTTCCTACCGCTAACATTTTGTCCAATTCTAAGCGGACCCTTTATTTTTACTTAGGATTGAAGCAATATGGCCTATGTTTCACAAGCTTCATGTATGGTTTCAAAGTTATCCTCATTACTCCTAAATCACCTATTATCCCTTTCAGGTTTGAAAACTTTGTAGGTAACAAGTCCTGGTATTCGTAAAGCAACTCAGTGACCTTATCCACTGTAGCGTCATCCCATTAGTCCCCTATCTTTGCAAACTTCAGCTCTGCCTCTGTCCCAGTGTTCACTTGTCTTGTTTTCAGCGATGCGGTGATATCTGAATTTTCTATCTACAGCCCCTCAACTTCTACCTTCCATTTCTAGGATGTTATTTTTCCTCAGATCCTCGTCTTCCTCTTCATCAGTCACATTGTAGCACTCTAGTGCGTGGCATAGATATGTGGTCCAATCTGGTTGAATTAAATCCAAGGGAACCTATGGTATTCTAAAGATCGCTTCTTTGACCTCCTGTAGTGCTTCACCAATGCACTCAAATCCATCTTCAAAGCTAAATGTCATCAAGAATCCCTATCTCAAAATATCCCATTCATCCATGCCCTGGTGGAGCTCTATCTCCAAGTACCAATTCATAAGTATTACATCCAAGGTGTCACATAATGGATGCACCCACTTTGGTTGCAGTTCTAGTCCATAAGCATCAGTCCATTTGGCTAAGTGATCATGTGGATCACTCCTTCCATCATATTTCTCTGTCAATCATACCTTTGGGCAACCAAACCCCACCTTCATCATTCTTCTATATTCACGCCATCCATCGAAGTTGTCTTTATGCATACCTCGCCATCTTGCAGGCATAGCGCGTAGCACCATGTCCAAGGCTTGGAAGCGATGCTTCTTTGGCACTTCCCTTTCAAATGCATCCATAAATTTATCCATGTTAGTTAAACCATCATAGTAAGGCAGCCTTCTTACCTCGGATGATACGTAGTGCAGTGATTTGGTCATCATGTTACAACATAGCGTAGACACTTTGTGCAATTGATTCTACCAGAGTTCCAATTCCTCATCCAAATTTGATGTGCAGGAGCTTTTGCGGTCCCATGTAGCACATCCATCAGTTGTCAAATTCACCCAGTCTTGATCTCGCACCGTTATATTATAAATATAGTCAATCATTATCACTTTCGTAATCGTGGAATGGTTTAGTGTAGCGCGGTCCTTCTGTAGGGTCCAATGGTACTACTACGCAGAGCAATTTTCTTTCAAATGACATCATCCTCTTCTTCAAATTGATCACCACGTTAATGTCAATAGCCCAGTTGATCCCAAGGAGTGCAAGGTAGAGATTGTTGTCATCCACAATCTCTATCACTTCAAAATCGGCCAACGTGCTCATGCCTTCAATATCGACTGTCACTCCATGTAATCTTCCCATGGGGATAATCTTTTGTTGATACACCATCCTCAATTGAATAGGAAACCACTGCAGTGTAGGTCCCCATTATCTCGCATGTCTATTTAGGCAAAACAATCACATTGGACCCTAGATCCAAAATAACTTGGTCCATTTCATATTCTCCTATTTGTGCGGTGAGCCTCATCTCATGCCCTGTTCTTGCCTTATGCTTACTAGTTTCCTTGACCACACACAGTCCCTTGGGAGTATTACTAGCACATTTATTGATCAAATCTTGTAATCCCTTTACAGCCTTTCTATCTAGTAGCAACTTCATACAGGTCTCCAAAAATGTAGTAAGCATGGATGGGTCCATTTCTTCAGACTGCTTATCCTGACTTCCTAAGGTAGAGGCCTGAGTGAAGCTTTTCTTTGCTTCCATGAAAGTTTCCTTTGCACACTCCAAATCAAAGCCAACCTCCTTCATTGGAGCTTTGCAGACCCATTCATCCTCACCAGGTTTCTTTCCCTTATCTTCGCCAGTTTTCATTCCACTTTGCAGCACAATATTCACATTGGGGTCTTCTTCTAAGGGTTCAACCCTCATCATCTGTAGGTTCTGGGTAGGTTGTTGAGGTTGTGCCCCTTTTTTGCATACTTAGCTAGTAATACAGGGTACTCTTCTATTGCATGGTCAAACTGAGTGCAATATCTGCACAACAGGCATGTCAAGTTTGTGCATTCTCACACGTAGTTTCCTCGTCCCCCACAGTTGTAGCAAATAACCTGTCCCTGACCATTACCAGGTCCTCCTCCACCTTGGCCTTGTTTTCACCCCATATATCCTCCTCTTACTCCCCCAGTGCCTTGATCCGGAGGCTGAGTTTCTACCTGCACTCTATATGTAGGCATTCTATCCATATTTTGCTCATAGCTATGGTAGTTATGCTGATCATGACACATCGATTGACAAAAGTTGTAGAAGAGCTATTGCGATGTCTGTACAAATTTCTGCAGCAGGTGACAATTGTCTGTCACATGTTTTCTAGCTACCTGATAGATAGAACACCATAGTGTGGGCCCTGTACTTGGCCCTACTTGAGTTTCCAGCCTCAGAGGCATCAACCCTCCTGCTGCAACGTAATTTGCGAAGATTGGACAGTGATCTTTGTCATGCCCCTGCCTTTTTCATTTCAGGCACCAAACTTCTTCGCGCACCTCTGGTCGAACTGCTCTATCCTTCTTCAGAGTTTGAAAATCTAGGAAAAGGTTCTGCAACTACACGTGAATCTTCTGAACTTCCAAATTAGCATCTTGCATCAGTGTCTCATGCAATCTCATCCCAATCTCCAAGGCTTCCACCCGGGTCCAATATTTTACTGTGATAAAGCAACCCTCAGATGAGGCGAGAGTGAAGCCACAAACCATTCATGGTGCTACCCATCTGTAAGATTCATGTTAGCTTCACAGATCATGCACTTCAACCTCTGATCCAGATCCCAGGGTGTCTCGCCAGACTTCATCATGATCTCCTTGAATCCCACAATTGATTGTGCTTCAAACTTAGGCCTACTGAATTTCTTATTCAGCGCCGTCTGAATATCTGCTAATGAAGCCATCAGGTTATCAGTGCAGTAATTAATGTACCATGTCAATGCGCATTCCTACAAAGTAGTGACAAATGTTTCTTTCTTCATTTAATCATCTGTTATACCTTGAGCTTCCCATACGGCCTTCGTAATGAACCAAAACTGGTCTGGGTCCTCATTTCCTGAACCCTTGAAAATGGGCAAGTTTACTGCATTCACCATATTGAACAGTGGCGGAGGTGGTGGTGGTGTGGGTGAAGGTGTATGTTGTGGAGGTGAATGCGGAGGTGGGGTGGGTGGATGCGGTATTCGTGGGAACCCTTGTCTTATTAACTGAACAACACTCTACAGTGAAGCCTGTGTTGTTTCCTCATCATCACTCAGAAGAGGTTTGATCAGTGGGCTATATTTATGGCCTCTTCTCCCTCTATCCCTGAAGATATTTCCACTTCATGTAGCTCCAATCATCAAGGTAACTGCATAACCCTCTTTTCACACAAGAGCATCTTAATCCAAGTATTTAAAGACCTTAAATACTTACCTCGCGGTCCCTTGAAGCGGCACTCTACTTCACTATAACTGACCGAAGTATCGACCGCAAACTCTGTCCAGAATCCTCCTATGATACGATCAAGCCAGTGATCGACAATGCGTACGATCTCATCTTTAGAGGCTTCCAATCTCCACACTAACTCTGAGGTCCATGCTATCGAATCATCAAACCTCCACCTTCCTTGGTCGTTTTCCAATTTAGTGATCCACTCGTATAACTCAATTGGGAAGGAACAAAAGAAGATTTCATGTATATCTGTGTACAGGTATCTGTCCAACCACTGTTCTTTCGTCAACCATAGATTTATGTTTTCTTTCGCCGCGAATTTGTGGATCTTTATATCCAACCAGTCTCCAATTTCTTACTTAGTCGAATTCCAGTGATGCGACATCACACATCTCTTTATGCAGATCCTGATCCCGACAACACAACCATTTCTTGTCTTAGTGGGCCCTGAACTAGGTTCAGCGTTAAGTCAACCAAGAAAATCCCTACACTACTTTCCCTTTTGGCATTAATCCGTGGAGTGCAGACTAAAGTCTCACCCAAAGCAGTATGGGGGGATGCTGGAACCAAGTTTCTGGACCCAGAGATGGTAGTGATGTGCTTTTATGCCTTAATTCTGCCCTCGCGTAGATCAATAAGCCTTTTAGGGCTTTTTGATATACTTCTCTTAATCAACCTCTAGAACTTCGTGAAGATCTACGACTATCATTCGCAAACCCTAACCAGGTGAATCAACCACTAACGCACTTTTGTAATTACTCTTACTTCCGTATTTACCTAGATCGGCTTAACTATTTGATAACTTCAATATGCATTAATATGTTTTTTGCATAAACATATATTATTACTTGTGTTTAGATAACAATGTAAAACATATAGATTCACGCATCAATATAGAATTAAATCATGAACCCATTATTCAGCATAACATAACTGCATTTATTCATAACATAAGTAAATATATCAAACACAGATATTTCCAAAGTAATCTTCTTTATTAGTAATTCAGATCTTCTTACAGACTCTAACTACACTAAGCTAAATGGGTCTGTGCACTCAGTTGTGGACTTCTACCCTAGGCCTCTGCACACACAACTGCAGAGCCTCTCTTCTACTCTAAAACTCTTCACTTTTTTTTGCAAAGGACCCATTACTTTCACCATCAATACTACTACTTCTACCTTAGACTCTTCTAAGACTCTCCATTGTATACAATCCCATGGTCCATGGACCACGAGTAGATCTTCAAAAGCCGACACAACTTACATACAAGAAGGGTGGAAACCCTTTATGACACTTTACATCTATGCGCTTCGCGACCATAAATTGCGGAGACTTTACACTTTACATACATAAACTTGGGCTTTTATCCCCAGAATTGACCCTAGGGGACCCTGTCCCAACATGAACATTGATATCAGTTTCTTGAATGGGAAATCCAAAAGGATCTTCCTAATTGTCATCATTTCCATCCATTTCTTCAACCTTGTTTTTTTCACATCTTCTACCTGCAAATATATGAATTCATGATGTGAAAGGTAATGTGGATCTTGCTGCACCATGTGATATAGTGGGGGTGGTAGGTGATTGAAGTCTCTCTTCTTTTAATGACTCTACCTCTGGGATGTACTAAAATGAGATTAATATTATGCAGCTAAAAATGAGATGCAATTGAAAGCTAACACCTATGTATATGTCCCCGACAACGACACCAAAATATTGGGTAATTTAATTGTTTGTTAAATTATTTGTCATTAATTGTCAAACCGGAGGTTCCATAACCTTGCGAAGTATACGTGCACTATATTTTTTAGGATATATACTTTAAATTAAAAAAAAAGGAAAATGAGAAAGATGTAAAATTGTAATGAAAATCTATCTATGACTAATTGCACGTGCTTTTTTTAAATTCAAACCCAAGGCTTGGAAAAGAATTCAAAGAAAATTTATTCTAAACAAAGTACTTCAATATCTATCCTAACAATGGAAATCTATATTCTAGTGAACTTGAAAGACAAGATTATTCTATGAACTTGAAAAGCAACATTATTCTATTTTTCTTTGAAGAGAAATTTAATCTAATCAACTAGGAAAGAAAACTAAATCTATCAATTCGTGAAAGTAAATGTTATCTAAAGACTACAAGACTTTGAAATCAAAAACTATTCTAGAGTATAGCAAACCTCAACAATAACAATTATGGTAGCCTAAAAAATATCACTAATGTGTGCACTCTAAACCAGAGCCAATCATATTCTATCATGCATAAATATGAGACTTAAGCTTAAAAGAAAATTTGAGGTAAATCTTTTGGTGTTTTTGATTTATTATCAAATGTTTGATTTGTAATGAAACAAGGAGAAACAATTGCAATTTTAGTTAAAAAACAGAGCATTTAAATGAAACTGAACATCTAAATAATTTGAACAATTGAATGAAGAAATTTTTGATTTAATTGCAAAGAATAATGAATTGAAAAAAATAATAAAAGAAAACTATACTATCTCTCACACATCCTCAGGAAGCCTTCTTGGTGAGTGTGAGATACCTAAAAACTCAAATCAAAATATTGGAATCGCCAATCACATTCATAATTGTGCCATAATAGAGATTACATTCATTAAAAAACCATAGTTTTCTTCTTCAATCAGCATCAACAATTACAAACTAATATTCATCCTTGACATATGATCCCTCCTCATATCAAATATATTACAATTTATAAAGCATTGAAGCAACAAGAAACTCAAAAATTCATTGCATTAATTCTACCCATGAGATCTCAATAAATCGGTTTGTAAATAAAAGCGAATATATTTTGAAGGATTTTAGGATCAAATATCATTATATATCTGATGAGCCTCATAAATGGGTAATTATATGGGCTCATTTTACCTCCTAACCTAGTCAAATCAACCATTCTCTTAGCTTATTGTATGATTTTCTGATTATATGTATGCTTATAGAGTGAGTTGAGTTAGTTATGATGCCATGTGGTCTAACATGTATTTAATGCAGATTATTGATGGATTTCGAGGTCAAAGTCAAGGATCCAGTGGTTAAATGGTGGCAATAACTCGAAGTATACAGAGGAGAGGACTTCCAGGAGGGAATCCCCCTCATTTATTAGTCCTCACTTCGAATTCCCCTTCATTCAACTCGGAGTACAAGCAGCCGAATCATGCACTAGAAGGCAACCGAGCAAGTGGAGGATGACTGATAGTTATCCTGAGTTTTGGGAGCCAAGCCTCCCTGATTTTAAGAAAGTTGTTGGTAGCTTTAGATGTATAAGTAGAGAGGCCTAGGGCCTCACTAGGGTCAGATTTTTGCTTATGTAAACTCTGCTCAAATTTCGAGCTTACTATTTTGTGATAGTTTTATGTAATCTTGCTATTTGTTTATAATGAAGATGGAATCATTTTTGAGCTAGCACTAAGTTACCTCAGAGGGCTGAAGCTCTTGGGTTAGGGCCCAATCCAAGTAGCCAAGCTTCTCTTTACTTGTATTTGTATGCTTTACTTCAATTTGTAGATTAATTTGTTGTTAGATGTATTTCTTTTATGGTTAAGAATAGGTTGCTTTTGATGATTTAGTAGTTTGATTCCATTTGTGCTTTTTGTAGCAGGTTAAACAACGATCATAAAAGATTCAAAAGGCTAGAAATAGTGCCTTGGCCTCTCTTCCCCCCTCTAGGACCATGATTTAAGGCAAAGAATCTCTTGCTTCCCCAAAAACACAGATTTTCCTCATTCATAGGACTTCTAGTGTTTGTAGCTCTTTAGTAGGTTAATAGTCTAGTTTTCTTTTGCTTCAGATCTCCTTTATCATGTTTATTTCCTAATTTTCAATATTCCTCTTTAATGCTTTCCTTTCCTATATCATTTCTCAAGATATCCTTTCATAAATCACAGTTTAGACCATTTTAATGCAAAACTCTATTTTTTGTTAAATGCACTCATTTCATTTGTTGCTTGATTTTCTTGGTTGACTGTCAGTTCCTTTGCAGCAGATCTCGTCCAGAAGTAGGCTAGCTTATCAGAAATCACATCCTCCATCTAATCCATGCTCTACAGGTCTTCTAAATGTCACTCAATTCTGCCCTAGTTTCCTTCATTTTTTTCATAGAACTTCTTCCTCTCTCCTTGAGTAAACCCAATCATCTTTCTCTCTCCTGGTGATTCATGGTAGACAGTAGGCACCTGAAAACCTCATTCCAACCTTCATCCATATTTTCCATCCACTCTCACACCCTCAAAATAGCAGAAGTTGCTCTCGGCCTCCTCCTGTAGGCCTCCTGTAGTTTCCCTATTTCCCTCCTATAGTTTCCTTATGTCCTCCTGTAGCTTTTCCTGTAGGCCCCCTTTTGAAGGTCGAGTCTGGTAAAACCTCCAAAAGGCCAGCTAAGACCTCCTAGGACCCATCCACATGATCTTCCATCCCCCCAAGCTCTGAAACCACCCTCCAATGCCACCTGTTAGCTGCCACACTCACACACAATAAATTAGATGCATGTGAAATTCACATAAAAACACATAAAAATCCAAAAATATGGTTTTTCCTTATTTACTTCTAGAAATATCATGGTTAGATGTTGTCTACTTTCTTGAGTAGGTAATGGCATTTATTTCATGATTTTCAAAGTGTTTTTGGCAAAAGTAGAATTAGCTTGTTAATTAGGGTTTACTAGGTCTTGCTTTACATTACAGCCTTTTTCCTTTTTATAATTAGAATAGCTTCTGTAGAGTAATATTTCTTTCTTTCATCACACATAGAGCTTTTTCTGAGATCTATAGAAGTTGGCTTGAGCTCCTAGTGATCTTGCGGCAGCTGACCAAGTGAAAACCTGTAGAGAGAACTAGTACTTGTGCATATAGCACGGACGCTTCCAAGTTTGTTATAAACTACTAGGTTGATAAAAGTAAAGTTGGCAGCCCAGGAGTTGCAACATTATTGCTGCAATACTAGAGCTCACCACTTTTTGGTGCCATTGTCAAGGAAGTGTTAGAGTATTCTATGATTACTTCTTTCTTCTATTTCTTCTTGCAACATTCTGCTAATAGCTTATTTCATAAAAAGTAGACTAGTCATTTCTTTTCTTTTAGTTCTGCATTTCCTTGCTTTGCCTTCCAATTCTACAAATTCCATTTTGGCAAAAGTAGACTAGTAATTTCCTTTCTTTCAATTTTGCATTTCCTTTCTTTCCTTTTCAATTCTGCAAATTTCCATTCAACAAGTTCATTTCAACTAGTTGCAATTTGTTTTGTTCAATCACAATCTCAGTTTCTGCAGGTACTATTAGTGTTTGGAAAAAGAAACAAAAAACCAACCAGAAAGATTTCCTTTCATGCCTCGTAGGAATAGAGATAACTCAGGAAAATTTGTGCCCAACACCCCCACTGCTTCACATAGCCAACCTTCTCTCTTCTTCGGTGGCTGCAATCAAGAAGAACCCTTAGGTGAATAGCCAGAGATATTTGAAGAACCTATAGGGTAAGAAGAAGAAGAAGAAAACATTCCTCTGGAGCTAATGGCTGAAAATAGAAATGCTAGGAGAAATGGAGAAAGAATAGAGGGTACCTTTCACATTTGGGAGAACAATGGGGACACCAAAATAAAAACTATAAGTCCTTCAGCCCTACCTCACTTCCATGGCCTGACTACAGAAGATCCTAACACCTTCTTGTTTGATTTTGTTGTCATATGTCGAACTTATGACTATGCAGAAGAAGAGAAAAAGTTGAAATTGTTCCCTTCTACTCTCAAGGATGCGACATTGCACTGGTTCATGGGATTACCTGGCAATAGCATCACAAATTGGGCTCAGATGCAACAAGCCTTTAACAATAAGTATCGAGACTATTGTAGGTCAAAATATACTAAAGAATAAATCTTCTGAATGACCATGGGAAGAGATGACTCCTTGGAAGACTACAAAGAGAGGTTCCAGCTCAATTACAAAAGGGCTAGGCGTACACTTGACCCTGAGTCTCTAAAGTTGGTCCTGCTCAGGGGAATCTAGGAACACCTTTTAGACACTCCCCATCTACTCACCAGGGGAGACATTTATCAACTATCTTATGAGGACATAAAGATTGTTTTTAGAAACCATTCTAGAGTAGCCAGAAAGAGAGGTAGGGGGAGACAACCCATAGCTAGTACCTCTTCTTCCAATTCATCCATTAAAGGGGAAATTGGAAGCATGCTGGAAGACTTCAAGAGTGAGATGCTGCAGACTCTTGCCATGCAAATGGATACTTTACATATCAAAAGAAAACAAGAGGAAGCAGAGAGGGCTTTGGCCATTTTCTTCCCTAGATGCACTAGGAGGCATCCTAGGAATGAATGCCCATTGAAATCTATAGAGGTTTGTTTAGTCTGTGAAGAAAATCATTCTATAGACATATGCCCTTCCTTTCTTGGACTTAAATCTATATACCAAGGGGCCGAAGGATTCACTGAACAGATCTATTACATAAACCAAAGGAGGCTGCATGGACCTAGATTGTGCCAGTAAGGGATGCAAGGGACATCTTAGGCATACTACATCCCCAACCAAGTCACCTCCATACCTTCTTGGTCCCCCCCTGCTCATCCTTCCTGGTCCACACCTCCTCCTTGGTCCTTCGCATCTCAATATCATGCCCAACCAGCCACCCATTCATTTCAATCATTTGCTCAGCTGCAACCTCAGTGGAATGCACCTCATCAGGGGTGGAGGCCCCAATACAACTCTCTTCCCACTCTTCTACCTCCACCACCTGCCCAACCACAACCATTAGCTTTTGCTCCACCAAGGCAACCCCAAATGCCCGCCCAGCTAAATCCGAACCCAAACAATAGACAGGCTCAACAAGTGTATAGTGGGGAACCATCATGCCCAACTTATGCTATGGAGATTCAAGAAATTAACTTGCAATTTAGGAAAGTTCTCCTAGATAGCTAGCCTCCACCCAGGGAGGTTGAGGAAGATAAAGAGGAAAGTGAACCTAAAGCAAATCCACCCTTTCCTAAGAGACCATCCATGATAATCCAGCCTGCCCCAGAAGAGACTGAAATCCTGAGAGAATTGGAACATTTATGTGTGAAGATACCACTTCTCCAAGCCATAAAAGATGTTCCTATCTATAATAGGTTGATGAAAGAGAAGTGATTTAAGCATCCAGGAAGGCACAAGAGAGATGCCCCAACCATCAATGTCATAGGACAACTGTCCGACTTGATGTTGGGGTAGAGAGTATGTCCAAAATATCTAGATCCTGGAATCCTAGTAGTTGATGTCCACATCAATGGCACAATGGTTCCACATACCTTGATTGATCTGGGAGCTGCCATTAATGTGATGACAAAGGACACAATGCTAAAACTTAACCTCCAGGGCTCCTTGAGGAAGACCAAGATGGTGCTGCAATTAGCAGACCGCTCCAACGTGACCCCTGAGGGGATTATGGAAGATGTGATGGTCTCCATTGATTCTTGGGAGTACCCTGCAGATTTCTTAGTTCTCTAGCCAAAGGAAAAGCTCATTAGGTATCCTCTCATTCTAGGAAGACCCTGGTTGGCTACAGCTGATGCCTACATCAACTGTCGAGCTGGGAACATGACCATAAAGAATGGGAACATGTCCAGGCCGTTAACCCTATATCCTCCTGCCCAACCCCTGCTAGAACATGATCTACCTCTCTGGTTGGAGGAGGAGAATGAGGATGAAGTTTATTCTGCACCTCTTTGTGCATTAGAAATCGCAATGGGGGGAAACTGCAAGATGAGGATGATATGATTGCAAATTTGATTCAGAATCCACCTCCCAATGTATCACCATTAGAAGACATAGTAAGAGAAAACCAAAACAACCCCTCAACTGATCTCTATGTCGCCGACCCTACTTCTCCCCATGTCAAAAATATAGAGTTCATCCCAAAAAGAACATTGAAAATCAATCCATCCCTATCTACTTCCCAGGAGAAGGAGCTATGTAGCCTACTGAGAAAACATCTAGATGCCTTCGCCTGGAGTTATACGGAGATGAAGGGAGTGCACCCTTCAGTATGTACTCATCATATATACATCAAGGAAGATTTCAAGCTAGTTAGGCAGCCTCAAAGGAGGATGAACCCAGCACTTAAAGATATTGTTAAGGAAGAACTGCAGAAATTGCTAGATGCAGGATTCATCTATCCCATTTCTGACAGTGAATGGGTCTCTCCTTTGGTGCCAGCGCCAAAGAAAAATGGTAAGTGGAGAATTTGTGTCGACTATCGGGAATTGGACAAAGCCACTAAAAAGGACCACTTTCCTTTACCTTTCATAGATCAAGTGTTAGACGGTCTAGCAGGGAAAAAGTTTTTCTCCTTCCTAGATGGATTTAGCGGGTACAATCAAATTCAAATAAGCCTGGAAGACCAAGATAAGACCACTTTCACTTGTCCTTAAGGTACCTTTGCATATCAGGTCCTTCCTTTTGGTTTGTGCAATGCTCCGGCCACTTTCCAAAGATAGGTATTGAGTATATTTTCTGAACTGGTTCATGATGCAGTAGTAATATACATGGATGATTTTACTCTTTATGGCTCTGACTTTCAGGAAGCTTTATCTAACCTAGGAAAAGTTCTAGATAAGTGTATTGAGATGAACATGTTCCTTAGTGTGGAAAAATGTGAATTCTTGATGACTAAAGGGACCATGCTAGGTCATGCAACATCTCAACAAGGACTACAGGTGGACCCCAACAAAATTGCCATCATCCAAAGGGTCCCACCTCCTCAAAAAGTGAGAGATGTCAGAAGCTTCCTAGGCTTAGCCAGATATTACAGGAGATTCATTAAAGACTTCAGCAAGATAGCCTCTCATTTGTTTGGCCTCCTAGGCAAATATGTTTAGTTCATATGGTCGGAAAACTGTCAAGAAGCCCTAGATACCTTGAAGGGAAAGCTAGTGACTGCCCCAATTCTTAGAGGTCCAAACTGGGCCCTACCTTTTCACATTCACACAGATGCCTCAAAAAAATTAATAGGCGTAGTCTTAGGAAAAATTGATGAAAAGTTACCTTATGCCATATACTTTATAAGCAAAAGGCAAAGTTAAACTACAAAGTGACCGAGAAGGAACTCCTAGTTGTCGTGCATTCCTTCAACAAATTCAAACATTATATCACAAGCTATCAAATGTTTGTGCACACTGATCATGCTGCAATTAGATATTTAATGAAAAAACCAGATGTAAATGCTTGCAATATTAGATGGTTGCTTTTATTGCAGCAGTTTTATTTGACCATTATTGATAAGCCTAGTAAAGAGAATGTTGTTGTTGACTTTTTGTCTAGAGTAAATTTGCCTGCAGGTGAAGAAGGAATGGTGGATGACCAAATGCCAGATGAACACCTATTTGCTATATCAATAATCTCTCCATAGTTTGCTGATATAGCAAGCTACTTGGTTTCACCACAGTTCCCACCATACCTGTCCTCAAAAGAGAAGAGCAGGATAGTAAGGAAAAGCACCCCTTTCACCTGGATTGGAGGCAATCTCTTCAAACTGGGCCTAGATCAGATCTTGAGAAGATGTGTCAGGGAGGAGGAAGTCTTTGACATCCTCCTGACCTATTATGACGGGCCTTGTGGAGGTCATTTTGGAGCAAAAGGAACCGCCTTCAAGATATTGCAAGTAGGCTACTAGTGGCGCACTCTTCATCAGGATGTGAGGAGATACACGAGCTAGTGTTTCGGTGTCAGAGGATGGGGAAACCCAGTCCAAAGGATGAAATGCCCATGCAACCTCAAGTAACCTTTGAGCCATTTGAGAAGTGCGACATGGACTTTGTGGGGCCTATCAACCCCCCTTCAAAGTAGAAGCAATACATCATTATGTGCACCGACTACCTGACAAAGTGGGTAGAGACAAAAGCAATCAAAGTAGCGACAGAGGAAAAAGTAGTTGAGTTTTTGAGAGAAAATATATTCTACGAGTTCGAGTATCTGAGAGAGTTGGTCACAGACCAAGGCAGTCAGTTCACTTCCAACCTGATTGAAGACCTGATCACACATCATAAGATCAAGCATAGGACTTCCACCCCTTACCATCCATAAGCGAATGGGCAAGTGGAGGTCACTAATAGAGCATTGGAAGGGATCCTAACCAAGGTAGTAAGAAGCAGCAGAAAAGACTGGGCAGACAGATTAGTTGAGGCCACTTGGGCCTACAACACAACATGGAAGACCACCACCGTGTTCACACCATATGAACGAATCTATGGGAAGAAGGATTTGCTGTTAATAGAGTCTGAATTCAATACCTTAAGGATGGAAACTCAACTGGACCTAGACCTCAACCATGCACACAATGAGAGATTACTTCAGCTCAATGGATTGGATGAATACAGATTGTAAGCCCTTCTCCATGCAGAGGTATTTCAGCTTCAGAGAAAGATATGGCATGACAAAAATATCAAGGAGAATAAATTCCAAGAGGGAGATTGCACACTACTCTATCATTCAAGATACAAAGATTTCAAAGGAAAGTTGAGAACAAGATGACTGGGACCCTATACTGTGGAGAAATGCAATGACAATGGTTCAGTTATGATTAGAACCATTGATGATGAAGCCATCCCCATGCTTGTCAATGGACATCGGTTGAAAGTTTACAAGAAAACCCTCTCCAAGCAAGAGTTTATTGAAGATTTGAATAAAATAGTGATGGTAGTGGAGCATGTCTTAGTTTCCATTTCAACCACTCACTGAAAACCTCCATGAGGCGCTTGAGTCCCATCATTGGGTTGAAAACCTCCTCTGAGGTGGCCCAGTGATGTCAAAAACAAAAAAGGGAAAAATAATAATATCCTTGGGTGAAAACATCCCTTGGAGGCACCTAGGGTAGACAATTAAGGTGAAAACCTCTCTAAGGCACCCTAGTTGTTTTCAAAAAAAAGAAAAAGGAAAAAATGATTTTTTATTGCATTTCAGGTTTGCAGGAGGACTACAGGGAGTAGAATAAGGTGCCAAGGGGACCCTGACATTCACACTAGTATCCATCTCATCTTCTCCACACCTTCCTCCATCTTTTTTCGCATTTCTTTCACCCCACTGTCCTTTTTCTACCGAAACCGTGTTTTCTACAGGAGGCTCTATGTTTTCTACAAGAGGCTCCTATAGGAATTACAGAGAGCCAAAAGTGTCGATAGAAGGTAGTTTGAGGGAAAAAAAAAAGCTTCATGAGGAATATATAATGCCTCCTACCATATTCAAACCCCCTTGCCATCATTTCCAAGCCTGAATCACACCCCAAGCATCGTTATTTTTTCTTCCTGTAAAAGAAAAAACACAGAAAAACAGTTTTTAGGTTTTGAAAAAAAAAACAAAAAAAAGAGGAAAATGCACCAATAACCTTACCTAAAGCTTACCTACCATCCCTCCATAATTCATGACACCTCTGGAATTATTCTCGAGCTCCAAGCACAAGGAAAAGCTGAAATTTCTAGGGGAGAAGTAGCTACAGGAGCTCCTGTAGGAATTTCTGTAGCCATTGGTCCCATAGAAGTCCAACACCGAAAGAAAAAGTGTGCACATTTGTAGGTTGAAAAGGCACATACATCTCAGCTCCAACAAAAGAAGAACCTACAAAAGTACACAACCACACATTAGCTAGCAGAGACAACATGCATGAAGGAAAGTGTAGGCATGCAGCAGAGAAAGCCACAACACCTCATAGGAAATACACTCGAATCATAGGTAAGTAACTAAATCACTCCTCTATTTGCATTTGTGTAATTAGGAGTCATACGAAAGGCAACGAGATGGTTGAGATTGCATGAGGGAAAGGTGGCTAGTTAACTTGGCCACCTTCATTTAGTTGACTCCACTTATCCGAGATGTCACCCACATGTGCGCACAGTCAACTCAAGCACAAGATGCCAAGGATAGGTAGTGGGAGGAAGTGTGAACTTCGATGCAATAATGAGGGATGATTACGAGGAGGGGCCATGATGACCAAGCAAGTGGGGACCAATGGTCTGAATATGGCCAACATACACCTTGCCAGCTTAGCACTCATAACCAAAAATAGCCATAAAAAGAAATGAGCACTCCTCCCCGTGCATTCTCACCACCTTTTCTTCATTTTCTCCTCATAATTCAGCCAAACAAGTCTTCTTGTGCCCCTACAACCTCGTAACCACTATTCTCCATTGATTTCCTCCCTATCTTTTCTCTCAACGTTTTTTACAGGAGCACCTACAGGAAATCTATAGGAGCACCTACAGGAAATCTACAGGAGGGACAACGGGCTTCTATAAGAGGGGAAGTGAGTCATTTTGAACGGAAAAACCATGATTTTGGCACGAATTTCAGTCTGGAGAGGTAGGGTTCATGCATGCCCCCTATTGAATATCAATACATGAAAGAAGTGATCTCAATTTGAGGATTAAATAAGTCTTTAGGAGGGTAGAAAATACATAGAAAAAATTATGTTTATAAAAAAAACACAATCTCCTCTATTTCTCTATTTTTCTCAAAATTCTTTGTCTCCACATCCATATTTGGTTTTCCAAAATAGTACAGATAGTATGATAGGAGGGTTTATGAGAAAGGAGCCCACTAACTCCACTAGGCTCCATGCACATCCTCAAGTGGTGGACATATTCACAAGGGCAAACTGGATGAATTTATTTGAGAAATTTAGAGGGGTTGATGATGAAATTTCCCAATAATTTTCTCTCTCTAGTCCCTCACACAAGAACATATGCCACTATAACCATCAAAGGCCTCTCCATCAAAATAACCCCTGAATTCATCAGTAGGGTCACTACCCTTCCTCTTAGGCTACCTTGGAGTAGAGATAAGAAACCAATTGGCCAGGCTGCCAAGAAGAAATTTTTGCAAAATAATGAAACCCCTGTTGAAGATAAAAATGGAATTAGAAGGGATGCTATACCATACCCCTGGGATGAGGTTAGCTATGAAGTCATCAAATACATTTCCTGTGAAGGCAGGCACAACATTGTCTATGGATATCATTTCAGAATCCTCCATGACTTGAGATATGGCATGGATACCCCAACACCTCAAAAGCTCAGTATCCCTTACTTTCTCCTTCAGTCCTTAATTGACTCCAGCACCAAGGTACAAGCAGGAAATTCAGGGTAGTTAACTCACCATGGCTTAATCAAAATCCTAGTAGAGGAAGCCCTCCATACCTTTACACTCCCTATAGCATGGGAAGTTTTTCCAAAATATGACAGCTGAGGATGACATAAAGGCATTAACCTATGATGCCAGTCCTACTGGCAGTGCGGAGGAAGAAACAAGGAGGAGAAGATGAAGCCAGTGGTGACACAGCAGAGCAAGAAAGGAAGGAGGAAGGAAAAGAAACAGAGGAGCGAAAATTTGAAGAGACAGAAGAGGGAGAAGAGGAGGCAGAGAAGGCAGAGCAAGGAGAAGAGTCCCCTAAGACTTTGGAAAGAGAAGCAACAATTGCCCTCACTGCCCTCAGTACACCAGTCAAGCCAAAGCAGAAGAGGAAAAGAAAGACCTCCATGTATTTCAAGGCATGGAAAAGCACAAGAATTAAAACAGGCAAACCTCAGCCCTCTTCAAAAGTTCCCATTGCCATTGAAGATTCACCATCTACCAAGGTGAAAGAATCTCCTTCCAAGACACTCATAACCTATGAAAGAGGGACTCCAAGATCTTCTACATGGAAGGGATAGGAAGTACTATAGGACATAAAACTATACCTATAGGAGGCTCAGATAGTCCTACAGGCGACACTATCCAAACTACAGGAGACCCAAAAGCTAGAGAAAAAGATAGGGGAACAACTAAAGGTGAATGGGGAAGCACAAGAGCTACAAGAACCTGACCCCCAACCTAGTCTTGCCTCTTATTACAATCTACTTGAGGGAGGCAGGATAATCCCACATAAATTTGCAATTCCACTGTTTTTCAAATTGGAGAAAGAAAGAGTGAGAACACATAGGTGGATGTAGATAGCCAAATCCAAAGGAGTTGAGGATGTTGGCCATATGGAAAACAAACTCAGGGAAATGGGCAAAGAATTGAGTGCTCTCAGAGACAGAGAGGCCATTACAAGAAGCCACCTTGAAAATGAGGATGAACTAATAAGGAGGCAACTGCAAGAGAAAGAGACTTAGCTGGCAGACATGGCCAGCTTATCCATGGAAGCGTTATAATGAAAAAAACCAACCAAATCTTATGGACTCTATCTGAAGGACCAATAGCTTCATTTCCAAATAAATACTTTGGAACAAAGAGGCACATTTCCTTTCCAAGAGTACAGGCAGTTCATGGATTTGTGTAACCAAAGCACCTCAGAGGATAAAGCGAAGATGGCAGAGTTCTACCTACACAACATGGCCCTCACAGACATGAATGTGTGGGACCCCAATGCCAAGTTAGGGGACCTGCAATTAATGGCCATGGCCTCATGGATGAACCATGAAGAATTGAGGGCAGCAGAAGTGAAAATATTGATGATAAAAGAGAAGAATGAGCCATTAATGATAAGAGTTGTGCCATCAGATCCTATGGCACTCATCAGCACACACAACCTGCTTGCCAATGACCCTCAAATTGCCCCTAGATATCTAGCCAATTAGGAACAAAAAATTGCACACTTTGAAGATATGCTTAGGCTACTTGGGGATGACTGTGTGCATGTATGCATGAGAAGATGGAATGCCTTACCCCACAGCTTGTAGATCAAAGAATATCGTTCTCCCATGAGGCTAAGGGAGGCATTGAAAAGAGTGCCAATGTACAAACGCTCCATTCAAAGGTTGAAGGTCAACTAGATTGGCCTCAAACTGAGTCCTCCACTTCTATTAATCATGCTAGAAGGTAGAAGAGAAGAAGAAGAGGAGGAGTAGTGGAAGGACATAGACAAAAGGCAGGGTTTTATGACTAACATGAGCAGACCACATCAGAAGCCTAGGATGCTAGGGAGGCCACCAGGGCCATAAAAGATTAGGAGATTGACTAATTTGCTTAGAGGATGAGCAACACCTTCAGTAGGGGGGTGATGATGAGCCTCATAAATGGGTAACTATATGGGCTCATTTTACCTCCTAACCTAGTCAAATAAACCATTCTCTTACCTTATTGTATGATTTTCTGATTATATTTATGCTTATAGAGTGAGTTGAGTTATTTATGATGCCATGTGATCTAACATGTATTTAATGCAGATTATTGATGGCTTTCGAGGTCAAATTCGAGGATCCAGTGGTTAAATGGCAGCAATAACTCGAATTAGACCAAGGAGAGGACTTATAGGAGGGAATCCCCCTCCTTTATTACTCTTCATTTCGAATTCCCCTTCATTTAGCTAGGAGTACAAGGAGTTGAATCATGCACTAGAAGGCAGCCAAGCAAGTGGAGGATGACTGATAGTTATCCTGAGTTTTGGGAGCCAAGCCTCCCTAATTTTAAGGAAGTTGTTGGTAGCTTCAGATGTATAAGTAGAAAGGCCTAGGGCCTCACTAGGATCAGATTTTTGCTTTTGTAAACTCTGCTGAAATTTCGAGCTTACTATTTTGTGATAGTTTTATGTAATCTTGCTATTTTTTTATAATGAAGATGGAATCCTTTTTGAGCTAGCACTGAGTTACCTCATAGGGCTGAAGCTCTTGGGTTAGGACCCAATCCAAGCATCCAAGCTTCTCTTTACTTGTATTTGTATGCTTTACTTCAGTTTGTAGATTAATTTGCTATTAGATGTATTTCTTTTATGGTTAAGAATAGGTTTCTTTTGATGATTTAGTAGTTTGCTTCCAATTCTGCTTTCTGTGGCAGGTTAAGTAGCGATCAGAAAAGATTCAAAAGGCTAGAAATAGTTCCTTGGCCTCTCTTCCTCCCACTGGGACCATGATTTGAGGCAAAGACTCTCTTGCTGCCCCGAAAACACAGATTTTCCTCATTCATAGGACTTCTAGTGTTTGCAGCTCTTTAGTAGGTTAATAGTCCAGTTTTCTTTTGCTTCAAATCTCCTTTATCATGTTCACTTCCTGATTTTGAATAGTCCTCTTTCATGCTTTCCTTTCCTACAACATTTCTCAGCATTTCCTTTCATAGATCATAGTTTAGACCATTTTAATGCAAAACTTTGTTTTTCCTATATGCACTCATTTCATTTGTTGCTTGATTTTCTTGGTTGACTGTCAGTTCCTTTGCAGCAGATATATTCTAGTAGTAGGCCAGATTATCAACAATCACATCCTCCATCTGACCCATGCCCTACAGGTCTCCTAAACCTTAACTCAATTCTGCCCTAGATTCCTTCATTTTTTTCATAGAACTTCTCCCTCTCTCCTTGAGCAAACCCAATCATCTTTCTCTCTCTTGGTGATTCATTGTAGACCTTAAGTGCCCTAACACCTCATTCCAACCTTCATCCACCTTTTCCACCCACTCTCACACCCTAAAAATAGTAGAAATTGCTCTCGTCCTCCTCCTGTAGGCCTCTTGTAGTTTCCCTATTTTCCTCCTGTAGTTTCCCTGTGTCCTCCTGTAGTTTTTTTTGTAGGCCCCCTTTTGAAGGCCAAATGTGGGAAAGCCTCTATAGGGCCACCTAAGACCTCCGAGGACTCATCCACACCATATTCCATCCTCCCAAGCTCCAAAACCACCCTCCAATGCCACCTGTTCGCTGCCACACTCACACACAATAAATTAGATGCATGTCAAATTCACATAAAAACACATAAAAATCCAAAAATATGTTTTTTGCTTATTTACGTCCAAAAATATTATGGTCATATTTTTTTTACTTTATTGAGTAGGTAATGGCATTTCTTTCATGGTTTTCATAGTGTTTTTTGCAAAAGTAGAATCAGCTTGTTAATTAGGGTTTACTAGGTCTTGCTTTACATTACAGTCTTTTTCCTTTTTGCAATTAGAATAGCTTCTGTAGAGTAATCTTTCTTTCTTTCATCACACATAGAGCTTCTTCTGAGATCTATAGAAGTTGGCTTGAGCTCCTAGTGATCTTGCGTCGGCTGACCAAGTGACAACTTGTAGTGAGAACTAGTACTTGTGCATATAGCACCGATGCTTCCAAGTTTGTTACCGGGTTGAGAAAAGTAAAGTTGGCAGCCCAAGAGTTGCAACATTCTTGCTGTAATACTGGCACTCACCATTATCTGATCACACTTATCTCCTTGCCACAAATTTACTAAAGAACAACTCGTTCCAATATTTTTGTTGTTTGGGCATTGACAATGAAATTACCAAACCGTTTGGTCACGCGATCTACAAAATAGGGCTCCAAAGAACCTTGAAACCATATCAAATGGTAATGAATTTGACACTCCTCTAATGGAACCTAATTAGCCTCGTGCTGAAAAGAACTCATGTTTTCATTTTCCAAAGTTCATTTTCATTTGCTTAGAAAACACATTTGCAGTTGACTGGTCAAAACTACTAAGTTTTTCTTTTGATTTCTTGCTAGAGGTTCACACATGTGAGCTGGGTAGACTTTGACCAACACAAATCCATATTGGAGCTTCTAGGAACCAAGTCCATGTGCCAGATTTCTTTCTAGAGTGGTGCTACTACCTTTACCATGGAGATAGCTATGGAAATTGGCTTGAGCTGCAGAATATTGAACTGTCAAACTATCATTAGTAAAACCATGCATAATTCTCCTCAATCTACTAAAAATAAAGGAAAATCGATGTTAATTAACCACCTAGGAATATAAAGGCACTTCATGGTACTTTGTGAAGAATTATGGTAAGAATGGTGGTAAGTGAGTGGGATGGTGCAATGAATGGTTGGAAGTAATGGTTTAATGAGTGAAAAAAACAATGGGAATGATGACAAATTAGTGAGCCAACACCTTTATTTCTTGTAAATTTCTCCAAGAAAGTATGGGGCTATCGTCTTTCATAGAGATACCCAATCATTTCTTCTAGCTCCATTTAATTTTCAGTCAACTTCATTTAAATCCAAAACTAGTTAACCCACCATTTTCATTAAATTTGCTACTTCCTTCGAATTCCCAACAACTTCCTCAACTTTAGCTCTCAAACCTATGTCCCTTTCTCTTAGCTAGTTAATTTTGATTACATTTCCAATAATAATTACCAGGAAAATATTTACAATGTTTACAAGAGAGAACCTGCAAAATGGGTTGTTACAAATATAATGTTCCAATTTCCAACATTCATGGACAAAAATGTAACTATTTTTTTTGTGTGTTTAATATTTTTGAATCATGCAAAGAGTGTCTTGCTATGATTGATCAAAACATGTCCCCATTGCATGCAAAATCCATCAAAAGTGTAATTTGAAGCATTTGTGTTTAATTTGAAGGTTTTATGGATATAAAGGAATCAACTAGCATTATGCATAGGTGACACTTCAAATCCTAGAATTATTTTTATTTATTCCCATCCATTTAGAAAAATTCTTTGGCTCCACCTTTAGTCGCCTTGCCCAAGAGACAATTAATGTGGGAGAAGTTCAAAATTAACATGTGGTAAAAGTTATTGAGGCCTTAGAATGTGTGAATATCTATTTGTGTCTTTGTGTCTATTTAACAATGAATGAATATAATCTTATCTTGGTATGGATGTGCACCATGCTCATCCACAATGTCCCTTTATATTGAATGCTCAATATGTAAAATGATCACTTTACTAAGTTAGCATATATCTTGTGATGGTACAAGGCATTCAATACTCAATAAAATGCTCTCACTTAAACTAACTGTAAGGATCTTATCAACATATATGACCTTAAACGTGTTGGAGAATGGTCATAGAGTGCCTTTCCTCATCCTCATGACCATTTCTAGTGCATTTATCAAGCCTAAAGGAATGATTATAGACTTGAATATAGATTCCAAATTGAATGTTTCCTTCCACATAAATGTTGTCTCAATCGACACTTGGTTATAGCTTGATTTAAGATCAATGTTACTAAAAAAATGGATCTTTTGAGATGATCAAGCATATCATAAGTATAAAGGATGGGGTACGAGTTCGTGACTATGTTTTTTTTCAAGGCTACATATTCAATATGAGTTTACCATGTTATATCCTTGTTTTGAACCACCACAATAGTGTTCCTACAAGGTGAGGATCTTGGTCAAATTAGACTTTATAGATAATTCTTAAATATGATTTTTGATCTCCACATTCTCTAAAAGACACTATTTATACATACAAACATTTGATAGAGGGACACCTAATGTCAAACAAATTAATGATTTACCTAACAATATAGAATTACACCTATAGGTGGAGTCAATATGCCTCTGTGTTCTTCCACCAACTAATGTTCTTCTTTGTGTGTGTGTGTGTGTGTGTGTGTGTACCCCCTATAAAGGCCCTAGTAAGATGGTGGGGTCTCTTTACTTTTAATCAAATCATGAAAAGGACAAAGATCCAAATTTCAAATATATTACATTCCTATACTAGTTAGTAGTGATAATAAAGAGTATGGCAGCTGGGGCTACCTCTAGCATCTCAATGAGAAGATATCTTAAGGTGACAATGACCATATGGTGTCTAAACCAGTAAAAAACATGGAACTTCCATAAATATGGTTGTTCTAAAGTAACATCAAAAAATTCAACTAGGAAACTTCATGAAATATGTCCTCTATGAAGGAATTGATTTAATATTGCAAGAATAATTATTAAAGGACGTGGATGTCTCATCCATGGCTCACCCAACTAATGGTATATGATTGGAGGTGTGACACCATTAGTAACTTCATATTCTAAATAATAGCTACTAAGATGAAGTTCTTGTGGCCCACTATTTTCAAAAATAAAATCTAGTTTGGTTTCCTCCACTTATATCAAAAAACTACTCACCTCCCTCATTCTCCTCTAGATCATTTATTCAGAGCATTGGAATGGTGATAATAATTCCATGTCAATGATTTATTTTTTCTATTCATTAAATCTTGTGGTTTCAAGGCTAATAAGACAGAGTCCAAGTATTTCATCTCAAAAAACAATGACTATATGGTGTAACATTCTTCACTATTGTGCCATGGAATTGTGTAGTAGACATGTTGTTAAGTCCCTATAATACTACTGTAGCCCCCATATTGTTATTTTGTTCCACATAGAAACCCATTATTTTTACTATTGATCCTTTACATTATTATAGTTATGTAGACCCAAATTATATTTTGACCCTTTAGACTCCTATATATACCAAGGAGGTCTTATCATTCGAATCATCCAAGAATTGTTCTTTTATGTGATGTAAAGGGAGGTTTCCCCCTCGAAGTGGCTTACTATCTAGTCGTTAATATATTATTTCTTACATTTTTGTGCTATTTTGGTTTGGTTACATAACATTTGGTATTAGAACTCTTAGTTCTAGGGTTTCACTACTTCAAACGGGTCATCATGGAATTTTCAGTATAAATTTTTTCTGTGAAGTTTCAGATCGTAAAAATGTTACCACATGGATGAGAAATATTGATGAACAAATGGTTACAATTTTAGACCTTGTTTCTCTATATTTTTGAAGATATGGTCCAAGGAAGTTAGGGTTTCTGTAAACTCTAGAATTTGGTCTCAAACAGGTGTCAAGGGGAAATAGTCATAACTTTCTCTTTAAGAATTGGATTTGAATTCCATAAAAAATGACTGAAATTTGATGGAATATAGTTTTTCAAGTATGAGTTTCAGGGTCAAAGGTTGAAACAACGACACGTGGCATCCTATACAAGGTATACTTAACCAATCCATAATCAAGTCATCATGGGATATTTGGCATAACTTTCTGTTGAAGAATCCAATATATATCTAAATTGTGGAGTTGGAAAGAATACATAGAGGGCTATTTCAGGACACAATTTCAAACCATGGTAGGATGAAATCATAGAGATACAATAGTTTCAAGTTTAGCCTTATCAACAAGCTCAAAATCAAGGTCTTAAAAGGTTTGTATTTTCAAATTTGCATAACTTTTGTTTTAAGTGATTCAAAGTGCATAGTGAAGCATATATAATTAATTAGTTCCAAAATTTCTCCAAAACCAAAAAATGCTACACCCATTAAGCCCTCAGAAATATCTACTATGACACATGAAGAAGAGGAAGAAATGGAACATGATATATCAAAATAACGGGATTAGGTGCAACAATTTTCACTATCACAAAGATCAACCAAAAAAGAATTGGAAGCTAAGATGGATGGTTTAGAAGCAAAAATGAAAAATTTAAAAGAAGACACAAAAGAAGACATAAATGGGGACATGGAAGGTTTCAAAGAAGACATGGAAGGTTTTAAATAAGGTTTGACAAATTTGCTACAGGAAAGGCTTCCTAGAGGTGACAAGGTAATCCATGAAACCCACGATGAGAACAAAAGGAATGTGAATCGTGATTTTAGATACTCTCAATTTTGGTTGAAGATCAACCATATTCCAAACATTGATATGAGGAATTTTTATGGCAAGGATCCAGTAACATGGATACCATGGATGGAGGAGTTATTTGATCTACACAATGTGAAACACACACAAAAGGTACGCATTTCATCTTTACATTTGGAACCCAGACAGTCTGTGTGGTATCAATGGATATATTCTTGCAAATAACTTATCACTTGGACAATTTTTATGGAGGAATTGATAGCACATTATGAATATACAAAGAGTAATACCTTGTTTAGCCAAATGATAAATTTCAAACAAAAGGGTTCAGTTGTGGAGCACATTGAGGACTTATAAAGAGTGAATATAAAGGAAATTGATATTCCATAGGAGCATATAATTGATTTCTTCCTAGGTACTTTAAAGGATAGCATCCAAAAATAGGTTTTCCTTTGGGAACCCAAGTCATTGGAGAATGCATTCATGATGGCAAGAAAAGTTGAAAGAAAAATTATGGCAACAAGGAGTTCTACCACTCACAACTATAAATATGGAAGTGTTGTTGCTCCTGGCCTCCCACAACCTAAAAGGTTGACACCACAACAACTAGAGGAAAAAACAGAAAAATGGCTTTGTTACAGTGGTGATGGAAAATATAGTAAAAGTCATAAATGTGTTGAGAAGAAATTATTTTACATAGATTGCGAAGAGGTGGAATAAGAGGATAAAGAAACATCAAAAGAAGAAGATATACACTAGGAACAAACCCTAGGGGTTAAAAAAGAAAAAATGAATCTGATCATATCTTGTAATGAATTGGTGGGAAATACCACTCGTTAAACTCTCAAGATATAAGGATATATCAAGAATAAAAAGGTAATAGTGTTGATTGATTTAGGTAGTACCCATAATTTTATTCATTATAAGATAGCCAAGGATTTGAATTGCTTTCTATGTCCAACACCATAGTTTCAAGTGATGGTTTCAAATGGGGGAACTATAAATTACTTAGGGAAGTTCCATAATATCAATCTAACCATGTGGGAATATGTATTGAATAGTCTAATGTTTTCCATTCCAATCGGTGGTGTCGATATTGTATTAGGAGTCCAATGGTTACAATCTTTGGGGACGATATCTTCTAATTTTCAAAAATGTTTCTTGAAATTTTTCTGGGAAGGAAAGGAAATTAAATTAGGGGGTATCAGTAGGAAACCTAGGAAGATATTGAACTCTAATGGACTGAAAAAACTTTTGAAGAACGAACAACGAGGAGTAATTGCACAATTATGCTCACTAGATATTCATACATCTAATTCATCCATTTCTCCAGTTCTCTAAGGAGTCCTTGACAATTATTCCAAGGTATTTGACACTCCCAAAGTTCTCTCACCTATTCATGATCATGGTAATGTTATTCACTTGATTCCAAAAGATGTTCCTCCAAACATCAGACCTTACAGATATCCTTATGCCCAGAAGAGTGAAATTAAATGTATGATTTTAGAAATGATATAGGTATAATTCAACCTACCCAAAGTTCTTTCTCTTCTATAGTAGTATTCATGCACAAGAAGGATGGATCATGGCATATGTGTCGAGAGTCTAGAGAGCTCAATAAGCTCATATATTAAATTTAAATTTCTCATTCCTATCATTAATGAATTGTTGGATGAACTACATGGAGAAATTTACTTGACCAATATGGATCTTTGCTTAGGATATCATCAAATTAGAATAAAGATAGAATAAATTCCAAAAACAACATTTAGAAACTCATGAAGGTCATTATGAATTTGTGCTCATTCCTTTTGGACTTTCTAATGGACCTTCCACATTTCCACGTTCGATGAATTCCATTTTCAAACCCTTTCTTTGAAAATTTGTGTTAGTACTTTTTTATAGCATACTAATCTATAATAAGTCTTTGAAAGATCATGTCCAACAAGTTGACATGGTACCCAAACTATTGGAGGAAAACTAATTGCATACAAAATCCTCTAATTTTTTTATTTAGGGTATAGGAAGTGGAATATTTGGGTCATATTGTTTCTCAAGAGGGTGTTAAGGTAGACCCTAACAAAATTAAATCCATAAAGGAATGGAAAATCCCCACAAACGTAAGGCATCTTCAGGGATTTTTCGAGTTGACAAGGTATTATCATAAGTTTTTTAAGAATTATGGGAAAATAGCAGCACCACTAACGAAATTATTGAAGAAAGATGCATTTTATTTTACTCTAGAAGCAACTAAGGCCCTAGAACATCTTGAAGAGGAAATGTGTCAAGATCCAGTCTTAACTACACCAGACTCCACAAAAACCTTTATTGTGGAATGTGGTGCCTTGGGAAACGGCATTGGTGTTGTTTTAATGCAAGAAGGAAGACCCTTTTATTTTGAAAGTCAACCAATCAAGGGAAAGTACTTACACAAACCTATTTATAAGAAGGAAATGTTACAATGCTACATGTTGTGAAGAAATGGCGTCCTTAATTAATGGGAAGACACTTTAAGGAAAAATAGGTCATGATAGCCTGAAATACTTCTTGAAACGAATACTACCTTCGGAAGAGAAAAACAAACAGGTCACAAATATGTTTGGTTATGAATTTGAAAGCATATACAAAAATGGAAGCCAAATGTTGTTGCGGATGCAATCTCAATAAGGGACGAGGATGTGGAAGCATTTCACTGTGCCATTGTTATTATCCATATCGATTGGTTAAATGAAGCAAGGTATGAATGGAAGAATGATGAAGAGACATAGAAACTCATTCAAAAGTTACAACAAGATCCCAATTCATCTGATACATTTATCTAGAAAATTGATTCACTATGGTACCAAGATCACTTATATCTACGTAAGAACTCCCAACTCAAGAAGAAGGTTATTTTGGAATCACACACCTATCCTATAGGAGGGCACTCAAGATTTCTAAAAACTTACCACAGGGTCAAGAAGGAATTTTGGATGACCTTAAATATAACAATCAAAAGTTTATGGAATAATGTTTGGTTTTCCAACAAAATAAAGTTGAGAAAATTAAGAACCTGAGTCTTTTACAATCATTAACCATTCCAATTTTGTGTTGGGAGGAGGTATTAATGGATTTTATCATAGGTTTACCCAATTCCGGAGGAAAGAGTGTCATCGTGGTGGTAATTGATAGAATTACCAAGTATGCACACTTTTGTGCACTATCTCATCCTTTCAAGGCCAATACAATCACTACATCATTTGTGGAAACAATTCAAAAGATACATGGAAGCCCAAAGATTATTGTAAGTGACAGAGATCCCATTTTCATTGGAAATTTTTGTACAAAATTATTTTCTTGTCTTGGTACTCAATTAGATCATAACTCATCTTATCATCCTATATCTGATGGGCAAACTAAGATATTCAACAAATGTTTGTGAGGATATCTTAGTTGCTTTGTATCTAATAAACAAACACAATGGGGCAAGTGGTTACCTCTGGTAGAATGGTGGTATAAGACTTCCTTTCTTACCACAACAAAAATGACCCCATTTAGGGCACTTTATGGATATCAACCATTGTCCATCACATCATCTTTAAGAGATAATTCTAAGTTTTAATCATTGTACGATCACATCGAGCATCAAAAACAAGTTCTGCAACTCTTAAAGGATAATATGACTCTAGCACAAAATCAAATGAAACAATAGGCAAATTCATTAGGGGAATTTTGAGGTATAAAATGGGCCCCCTAAGAAAAATGTACAAAAAAAATAAACTTTATAAGAACCAATAGGATTCAAGATGATGATGTCAACCATGGGGGATGATTCACCATTTTTGGAGTAAAAAGTAAAAAGATTAAAAATTAATCAAATAATAAAACTACTTTTTTAGCTCGTGTTTTCAACTTATCTCCCTAAAGTTTTACTCAAATTTCAAGCGAGAGTACTCATTGAATGCAAAATTTAATTTCTTATCCAAGGATTACCCATTTCATACTTTCGATAGACCCTACTACACGAAAAATGAGAAATATGTGAAAAAACGTGATTGCAATCCTATTTTTCATGTATTTCTCATTTTTCGTGTAACAGGGTCCATTTAAAGTATGAAACATAGGTACTACTAGGATGGGAAATCAAATTTTGCATCCAACGAGTATTTCTGCTCAAAATTAGAGTAAACCCATAAGGAGATAAGTTGAAAATATGAGTTGAAAAGATAGATTTTTCTTTTTTCCTCTAAAATTTGATGATGTAATCTAATCTTATTTTATTATTTACACTATTATTTTATAACTTCCTTAGGAGGAACATTTTAGACCTCAAAACTCCCCTAATGAACATTGCAGAGAAAAAAGTTTTGATGTGGGTTATTGGGTATTTTTATAGCTACAACTATACAAAAAAAGTTTCCTCAAGCAAGCTAAGAAGGATAATAAATTATCACCAAAGTATTATGGCCCTTACAAGGTGTTGCAAAATATTGGCACTATGACATACAAATTGGAGTTGTCTACATCTTCACAAATACACCCAATTTTCCATTTTTCATGCTTAAATAAGGCTATATATGAAAATCTCCTAGTTCAAAATATATTGTCAGAACTTGAAAAGGAAGGAAAAATCATATTGGAGCCTAAGGAAATCATGGAAACAATAATCTGACAGCCACATAATCAATCAATTTCAGAGTATCTCATTAAGTGGAAGAAATTACCTACCAAATATTCCACATGGGAGGATGAGTATTTCATATATATGCATCCAAAACTACTCAAGCTTTGAGGGCGACACTTTTTGAAGGAGAGGGGCATGTTAGGTTCCTATAATACTAGTGTAGCCACCATATTGTTATTGATGTGAACCATATAAACCCACTATTTTTATTGTTGATCCCTTACATTATTATATTTATGTAGGTCATAATTATATTATGACATTTTACACTCATATATACACCAAGGAGGTCTAGTTATTTGAATCATCCAAGAATTATTCATTTATGTGATGTAAAGAGAGGTTTCCCCCTTGACATGGCTTATTATCTAGTCATTGATCTATTTTTTCTTATGTTCATATGTTATTTTGATATGGTTACATAACATACACCACTTTCCTATCTCTTTTTTCAAATTCTCCTTATTACTCATTATAAGTATATTTGGATTTTTGTCTTAAGGCTAATTATCATTAATTTTTTATTTATTATAATTTTGGGTTAGATTTATCATTATTTTGTTTTGGACAATTTCTAGTCCCAAACTCCCTACCCTGAACTGAAATTTTTACTCAAACTTGATGGCATAATACTAATAATTAACCCCTAGTGAAGAGATGTCAAGAAAACACAATTCTATTTTGATATAGCTATGTAGGTTGTTTTTTTTAATAGTATTAGGGTAATTTGTATTAGAAAACTGGTATCAATGCATAAAGAAAGTACATTCATAGTATCATGAAACAAGATGCAACATAATAATTTTTAACTAAATCAGTTTGAGCATGCTAGTTATGTCTCTATCCTACTAAAGGTTTCCAAAAAAAAATATAAAGATACAATCTATAATAGAGGCCTCAAATATAATAGCATTTTCCAAGCATTCAACAAAACTTGTACAAAAGAGGATTCCTAGTCATCCATAATGTTCAATATATTTGTTGATGCCACTCAAATGAGGTGATAAAATATGGCTGAAGTGGGATGGGGTGAATTAGCCAAGGGAACTCATTGTTTATGTCTATATGCTTCTCCCTACTACATGGGTTGGACAGTCTAATATGATGTTGAAGGAAATGAATTTCCATAATTGCATCATGAATTTTGTGTTGATGAAAGGAAAAAAAATCGTTAATGCTTCAACTTGAGCCTTCAAACAATATACATGTCTACCAAACACTGTAATAACCATTAAAATGTCATTTTCTTTCCCATGCTCAACCTATCCTCCACTGGCTCTCTTTCCCTTTTTGATGTCCATGCTTCCTAGGATATAACTATATTAATATGGTTTCCAATCTCCATCTATTTTTCCCCTCTTACAATCTATGTTAATGACAATAGTTTCGATAACTTTTTCAAACTAGATTCAAAACTTATCCTGATGATCTCTATCAATGGGAACTCCTATAATAAATATCACCTTGAACATCTTAAATATGAAGTTGAGCATCACACAGGGAGGAGGGATAATTGAAACTATATAGATTTTGAGTTTCCTTAATTTTGACACCACAGTTTGTATCTTCACTAAAAATTTCCTACATTCACCTTGCATGGGATGGTTGAAATGTCAAGCATACCAAACCTAGATAACCAAGTCCATTTGCATGAGAACATCCTCCTCATCACCTGACAAGGACTTATTATCACAAATTTCATTAAAAAGTACCTATTGTAGATATTTAAGTCTTTGGATTGGATACCACTACATTTACTTCCCACAAGCTAGCAGCTCAACCCAAATCCAACTTTTGTTTCCCATGACTGCCACATTCTGTGAATATTGAACACATTCGCACATTTCTTATTAATTGATTATACATTACCAATGTATTATGGAATCATTTCCTCTCTCATTGTTCCTTTAATACTCATACTTCTAGGCTCTAAAAACAAAGCTTGGTTTGCCAACTCATAGACTATGGTATTGATGTCCCATGAAACTTTTTTTACTGGTGTGGTTGGGAATTCTAACAAAATTTATAGGATTAGTTTGTGAAGCTGATGAAATTTTGAGTCTGAGTTAGATGTTACCAATTCAATATAGCGAATGGTGATGCTGGAATATCCAATTACAATGAGGGACCTTACGAAAGAGAAAAATCCCATATAAGTCCCTGAAGGATACCAAATATTTCATATTTTTTATTGGATACTTTCCCTATGCTCCATGAGTAGCCCAATTCAAATTTTCCTATAGAGTAAAGAAATTCCACCCCCTCAATATACAATGCTATAAGATATTTGTTTATAATATGTTGGAATCACGATTTCCATTACACCAAATAGTAAAAAGACATATTACCAGAGTTAATGGATCCATGAGAGGCAATTAAACACATGTCATGAATCACACAGGGAGCGTTGGTTTATCCAATGTCCAATAATCTCCCCCCCAAGCGTGAGCCATATGTGATTCAAATTTGAGAGCTTTAGCTTTGATACAGCTTGTCGGAATAATTATTTTCATTACACCAAAACCCACATGTGTTAGTAATGGATGCATTGCCAGAGTTAACGTATCCACGAAAGGTAGTTAAGCACATGTCACGAAACACACCGGGAGGGTTGGTTTATCCAATGTCCAACATAATAAAATATGTAAATAATAATTAATATAATGAATGTGTTCTATTTCAAATAGATAAACTTATTAATTTGTATATACTTTGTATAAAAATGAAAACTCAAAAACCATGTTTTATAAAATAAGTGTCATTATACACACACACACACACACACACACACACATATGATCTAAATTGTATTGAATGAAAAATGAAATAACTAAATTTTATGGAGATAATAAAAGAATAATATTAAAAGTGCAATATTGCAATGAAAACCAAATTTTATTAATGAATGAAAGAGTGATAAACATTATAATAGACCTTGTAAGAAAAATTATTATAAGAGTGGTGGTTTATCTAACATTAGACATGATGGCTACCATCATTCACAAAATTCTTATGGCAAGAGTTTGAAACATCTAAATTTTATAATAATTCCAAAGAAACATAAAAGAGAAACTCTAAAAATGCAAGAAATCTAAGTCTAACATGATCAGGGGAAAATAGGAATGTTAAGTTGGACACATTTATTTGTTCAAGAAGAAGGGAATCCCTACTAAAATCACAACTTTTCACTCTATGATATATTATATATATTATTTAGCTTATTAAAAATATATATAAATTAGTTTACCCTTAACATTAGACACAAATTCCCCAAAAGCACATGGGAAAGCATTCAAAATGCACCATAAAATAAAGGCTCTAATTCTAGTCAACCATTTGTGAGACAACCTTGGGTTGCCACCTAGAGAAGCCGTTCCCCCTTCCATAGTTATGGCACCCATTGTACCAAGTTATTGTACCATAGAGGAAAACTTGTATTATATCTAATTCATGATAAACCAATTTTGTTGGTTAAGAGGTTCCCCTACTTTAACAATATGATAAAGTTGTATGGCATGTTGGCAAGTCCCCTTCATCTTGGTGTCCATGATTTTTTCCATTACAAATTTTTATTAAGTGTTGAGCCCTATAGTCTCCAAGTGCCCCAACGCCTCTAAGAAATCCAGCAAAGGTGAAAAGTATGGAGGAATAAACCCCTCATTATATACATGGTTTATGGTGAAGCAAGGCAAAGGATTAAATGGAAAAACCTTCTTGTTGGGCATGTGTTATATTATTTCCACGACTAGCTCTAGGTGTTGTTATGTTACACGAGGCGCAACAGGGGGTCCACAAGGGGGGTGGAATCCCCCTTTCTAGGGGGTTTACAGGGGGTTGTATCTCCCTTGCATGGGGTCCAGGGAAATGCCCTGAGAATTTTTTTTATGCGATCCAATAATGGTTAGGCAAACCCAAGGATGGTGGGTAGACCTACCCATGGGTTTGTGTGTGGTTTCTTCACATGCTTTTGGGCATGATGTTTTTTCCCATGGTATCTCATAGATCCAGTCAAGGAAACTATATTTATGTTTTAATCCAAGGTTAGTGGATAGGGATTTATGAACACTTCAACATGTATATAATGTATTGTAACATTGAAAGGAATATAATGAAAAATAAAATTGGGTTTCCCAGTTTTGGGTGCCATGTCATAACGGTCAAGCTCGCCCCCCCCCCCCCCCCATTAAGAAAGGTACGGTCAACTTGTTTATGAGAAATCCCCTCATGCACACTTCTAAGGTCCCATTCCCTGACCTTTGACCTTACCTAGACCTGACTACTGACCATCGACCTGGCAGCCCAGCTCGACTACATCGATTGATCTTGACTCACCCGAGCCCTAACCAGTGGGTCCTCATAAAGAGGTTTTGTCCTCTTCTGCAAGCTTTTATACTTAGGCAACTTTTTTCTAACTTCCTTCCAATGTCACACAAGCCCAAATCGTTCGTGGTCTAGTTTCTTGTAATGAGATAGACTTAGCATTTGTGAGATCGAGAATTGAAATCTAAAATCTCCCAGACCCTTACCATTGTACCTCGGCCATGGAATCCATATTTCATTATACCCATTCTATCATCTAAACTACATTGAAGTGCACAATATGCTTACTCCCATAAAATTTGGGGACAACAATAAAACTTGGACCATTAGCGATCCAAAAAAATTTAAAGATGTTCTGAGTGCACTTCACCAATTTTACAAGGAACCCAACAAAATCCCAATCACATCTTATATATGTATTTCCTTCATTCCATTTAGTACACATACTCAGCACATATAATGAAATCAATAACAAAACATGCCAGCCAACCATACACATCAATTTGAATGCAGTACACATAAAAATTAACCATCCCATTAGGACTAGAAGCTCACAAATATTCAAGCTCATAAAACACATGTAGGAATTCAACCCTTCCTCACTAAAATAATACAGGGATAAACATTCCATATTCACACAAGAATTTTCCATTCCTCATTATCATTCTTATAATTTAACTAGTACAATAAAGATGTACATATCATTAACACATATGAAGCATAAGTAAATACTTATCTTATGTAGAAAAAAAACTGGTAATTGATATTGAAACTCCAAGTCTCTACCTAACCTTAGATGATTTGCAACTAATATTTCTTGCATCTATCAACACCGAGCTAGATTTCAGACCTTCAGTTAGGGAATAAAAAAATCTTATCACAACACTAGGGAATAAAAATATTACACCATCTCCACCCCTTCCAAATTAACTATACCATGGAATTTAGAGACGACTTGTAACCACTGCTCCCACATTTACCCATTTTCACTGAGTTGTTAGGGTAAACATGAGATGAAGAGCTACTATGACATGACCCAACCTCCTATATCCACTTAAGGAAGTGGGGTTGACAAACTGATCATATATTGACAACTCTCCTCATCCCTTAGGGATACAGGACACTAAGGGGCCAAAGAACCATCACAGGTGACAAAACCCTGAGCTAGGGCTCCTTTTCACACACCTTGACCCCGAACTGCATGCATGACAAGGCCTCCATGCACTTATAGGCCTCCAACCGCATGCAAAAACCTACCTGGGTGCGGTTGTGACCAAAATTGTCCAATTCAAAGGATGCATCCCAATATCTGAGCCTAAATTCTAGGTCAACCTCCAGACCACTTACCATAACTTCCTTAAACTTCTCAGAATCATTAATGACATCATAACAAGGCTAAAATTACAAACTTGAAGGAAAAAATTTACCTAAACTACCTAGAATATAACAGAAATTTTGTCAAATGCATGGCAAACATGTAAACTTCAAGTCATGAATGCATATTTGATCATACAAGTCTAAGATTCATTTGGGAATCACCAACAGGGACCTATCCTCTTTCTAAATAGCTACAACCACAATTAATAGTCCACACATTCATCAATTGATCGATTCATGAAAAGGTCAAAAGGAGATACACATCATATGAACAACATATAACTAGAAAATAACCAACATATAAACCATGGAAACCTAGCCATAATATCACCAACACATTTCCAAAAAATGTACATGAATCACAGTAGAATAATAACTCTTATTAACATATGAAGATACCAACCAAGTCAAGGACTTCTACATACCACCCAACCATAGATTGGGTTGAAACAAATATCTCTATCAGCTAATCACCCATATGTCATATTCCAAGCATGAATGTG
Source organism: Pinus taeda (assembly GCA_000404065.3). Classification (NCBI taxonomy): domain Eukaryota; kingdom Viridiplantae; phylum Streptophyta; class Pinopsida; order Pinales; family Pinaceae; genus Pinus; species Pinus taeda. The sequence goes on along the minus strand of APFE030116444.1, from coordinate 6,654 downwards.
GGATCTTATGGAATAAAACAAAACAAACCCAACTAGGGCTTCTAGAGGCCAAACCACCTCAACCCTCAAGCAGCAATTCCACCTCAGAGTTGGACAACACTAACACCACTAGATCGATCTCTACCCAAGTTGTTCAGGGCTCCAGTGATCCAGGTGGATATTGGTGGCCACCTGCCAAGTCCACCTGGACCCCCACCTCAACATTTTCAGTTTCCTTAATTATAGCGCAGTTTACTATTTTTAGCAGTTTTTTTGGGTCCTGAACTTCCAGAGCCGTTTTGAGGCCCTAAACGACGTTTTTTGGGAAATCTTGCTCCGCAATTTTTTGTTAAAAAAATCTTCTTTCTCGTCGTAGTCCTCGGAGAGATCTTTCCAACGGGCTATCATGCGCTTAAAACGGAGATCGTATGCCAAAGTTACGACCCCGGGAAGTTGATGTACCAATTTACCCAAATGGGGCCCATAGTTTGGCGTTTCATCTTCTAGGGTTAGGTTTTGGAATGTTTTCCATTGTTTCTCAACAATAAATAGTCCTTCGAGCCTCATTGTAAGATAGTTCAGAGGCATGTAGCCACACATCTCTTCTCAGAGATAAGCTACCATCGCCCTAGCTGGTTTATTCTATTTCCGGTTGTAAGCATATTTCAGTATTTTCCATTAATGAAATGAAGTATTATTTCCACTGCATCTTTGTGTATATGGTTATCTCTGTATTCTATTGCATTCCTGTTTAAATTCGGATCAGTGGTATCAGAGCGGTCTGCTTTTTTCTCTGTTTTTCTTTGCATGTCCCCAACAAGGTCAGGATATAGGGAGTTAGGGCTTGAACCGGTTGAACCTTTGCAAGACCAACCTCGCAAATCTCGACGACCTCCCATGGCGGATGAGAAGAAAGACAAGGGGGCAGGAGATCCTATCAAAATCTTGCTCGAAGAAGCACTCGAGCGGCAGAGGAACGCGATGATGGATAACTTTGCGCAGATCCTTCAACGGCTACCCAGAAGTGACGCATCGACTTCCAAGAGCTACTCTGGAAGCGCCACACCCTTTAAGGTACAAGTTAATTTCGAAATCCCCATCTTCGAGGGTAAAATAGAGGCAGATGCCGTAGATAAATGGTTAAATCTGCTAGATGGGTATTTCTCTGTTCATGAATTTTCAAGTCGGGAAAAGATTGTTTTCGCTCTTCTCAAAGCAGCCCCCCACGTCAAGAACTGGTGGGAAACCTACTGCGAGCAGAAGGATGAAAGCACAGGCTCACTATTTTTAGCCGCACCTACTTGGGATTCATTCCGAGATGCCATCAAGGAGCAGTACTACCCTGTCAAAAGCTATGAGGACAAATACATCAAATGGACCACACTGCGACAAGGACAAGACCAAGATGTGCCGGAGTTCACAAACATTTTTCATACCCTTCGCACACAGTTGGGTATCAAAGATTCTGAGCTGCATCTGGTACTCAAATACCGCAGTTGCCTGCACAGATACATCCAGGAAGAGATGGAGTTCTTGAACATCTCTTCACTCAGCACAGCATACCGATATGCTGTCAAAATCGAGAAAAAGTTCAAACAGAAGAAGCGAGACTTTGGATCTACAAATCCGAAGCCCAAAGGACAAAGCCAAGGCGGGGTGACCCAAGACAACCCGTCGAAGTCGCAATAAAAGAACAACACCACAAAACCAAAGAAGGACACAGGAAAGTGGTGTGAGTTCCACAAGAGTCTCACTCATAACATAAGTGAGTGTCAAACCAAGCAGTCATTGGTGGCCGAGTTGAAGGTTTCCGAATCAGATACACGTTTCGACCCTGAGCCAGAACCCGACAAGGGGAATGGTAAAGGGAAGCAGATCATTGATGCGGATTCCAGCGCCACTGTTGCCACTGCCAAGATCCAGAAGAATGAGCCCGAAGAGCCAGAGGAGGGGGAACGTCTTTTCCACTCACAGATGTGGGTGAAGGGTTCGCCGCTACAATTCATTGTCGACCGTGGCAGCCAAAAGAACCTGATTTCAGCAGAGGTCGTGAAGCGGTTAGGCCTACCAACTACACCACACCCACAGCCATACAGTATCGGGTGGCTTCATGAAGGACGAGATCTCAAAGTTCGCCAGCAGTGCCGGCCTTCCCTACAGCATCAAACCATTCACAGACGAGGTATTGTGTGATGTTACACCTCTGGATGTTTGTGATGTATTATTAGGCCAGCCATACTTGTGGAGGCGACATGCTGTGTATGAGTCAAGGCCTCGTGCTGTCATTATTTCTTGGAATAATTCATTATACAGGATACCAGAGGTAGCCCACCTACCGCCACATCTTTGATCACTGCTAAGAAAGGCAGCAAGCTCATATCACAGACCAGGAAATTCATCTGTATGGTTCACTCCCAAAGTAAGGGGAAGATCGTTGCTACATCCATGACCACCACAAAGGGTTCCTCCACACAGCAGAAGCAACAAAGGGATACGGTCATAGGGGTACCACACAAGCTTCAGGTGGGCAACAAAGTCTGGTTGCATCGACAGAAAGAACGCCTTACGAGAACCCATCAGAAGCTCAGACCGCTGCAACATGGTCCTTACAGCAGTACCAAGCTTGTGGGGAACAATGCTTTGGAGCACAGCATTCCTCCATTCTTTCACCTACACCAAGTGTTCAATGTGGACCGTCATCGACCATGCTTCCCACCATTACTGGACACATCAGACAGTGCAGAACAAGTTCAGCAGACGGAGGAACTCAAAGCAATGGGGACCATTGCTTCCTAAGGGGGGAGGAATGATCCAGGTGGATGTTGGTGGCCACCCACCTATCCTATTTGGACCCCCGCAACTGTCTCTTTCAGTTTTTCAGTTTCCGTAAATGTAGCACAATTTACTATTTTTAACAGTTTTTCGTGTCCTGAACTTCCGGAGCCGTTTTGAGGCCCTAAACGACGGTTTTTGGGAAATCTGGGGGCAACATGGGTACATGGACTGATGTTTCCCTTCCCAAAGTGGTAGTTCTCGGATATATCTTTCTAACGAGCTATCATACGCGTCAAACGGAGATCGTATGCCAACGTTATGACCCCAGGAAATTGATGTACCAATTTACCCAAAACGGGGCCCACAATTTGGCGTTTTCATCTTTTGGGGTTAGGTTTTGGAATGTGAAGGGTTTTCCATTGTTTCTCAACAATAAATAGGCCTTCGAGCCTCATTGTAACACAGTTTGGAACAGTTCAGAGGAATTTAGCGACCACACCTCTTCTCAAAGATAAGCTACCATCGCCCTAGCTGGTTTATTTCCATTCTAGTTGTAAGCATATTTCGATATTTTCCATTAATGAAATGAAGCATTATTTCCGCTGCATCTTTGTGTATATGGTTATCTCTGTATTTTATCGCGTTCCTGTTTAAATCTGGATCACAAGTGTAGTTGCAAAAAGTGGATGCAATAGAGGATGCAAAAGTAGGTGCAACAAAATTAGGTGCCAAACTTGACGCAAAACCTAGCATAAAACCTGGTGCAAAGGGTGGCAAAAAACTTGACGTAAAACCTAGTGCAAAACCTTGTGCAACACCTAGTGCTAGACTTGGTGCAAGACTTGGTGCAAAACCAGATGCAAATTTTGTATCAATTTTTGCACCATCTTTCATAAATGAATTAAAATAACACCACAAATGGGCTCTAGACACGAAAAAGGAAGCAAAATGGGATGTTAATCATAGGGTTGTGTTGTAATGTATCTGTTAGATTTGCTATATAACATCAATGTTCTAAAGGTTGGAAGCAAACTTGGCCCCTGGTCGTGCTAGAAGACGGCCTTTAACGGTTGCCCTCCCCTTCTCCTTTACTTCTCTCACCCTCCCGTCATCTTCACTTCTCATGTTTTTTGGTTAAAAATCATATGAAGGGCTCTCGCTCTTAAGCCCTGGGTGCTAAAGCCTGTACCCCATATAACTGCGCGCCTCCACAAACTCCCATTGCCGTGACCTTAACTGTTGCCCTCCACGAGCCCCAATCCAATGTTTCACTGTCCCATCCAACGAAATCCGTGTGATTTAAACCCCGTCGTCTGATCATCTCCACCACGATCAGATGGCATCTGCTTCCCCTGCAACCACAACATAGTGGCACGTTAACGCGTGATGGAAGGCCGTTTTCGTCCTTTCCCCACAGCCACGCATCAACCTCTGAGTGGTATCGCATGCCCTTGTACCTTTATCACCCAACCCCCAACGCTAGTGCGATTAATACCGCCTTCTGCCGAAACTGCTTTTCCCACCTATTAACTACCACACGTCTCCTCTGCCTGACGATCATTGGATCTGCCCACTCGAGATCTGACAGGCCATGTTCATCTTGCTCCCACTTCCTCCCGATACCCTCCGCTGAGTGATCCTTGTCATCTGCCCTCTTGATCCGACAGTTGATCTTCCTTCTCCGTCCTGCTCATACTCTCTCCATGCAGTCCACCTACCCTAACCATTTCATGCATCCAAAGGATGAAGACGACTATCTATCAGTACCTGGTGCATTTCCTCCTCAACAACCACATTCAATAGGTAGTATGCCCAAGAAGAAGAAGGACAAGGCTCGAGTTGAAACTTACATTTAACAAGCATGGAATTTTATCTTATATGACACTCCAGCCACATCAGAGGACAGCAGAGCACATGAAAGGATCAAATTCATTTGCTATAGCAAGCAATCACACTCAGAAGCTCCATCAAGTAGTTCAAGCGGTTGGTGGTCAGTTATGACCCCTCCATACCTAGAATGACCGAGTGCCTTTGTAATGAAACTCTATATATACCCAGAAACAAGATGTAATCAGGGTCAATGGTTGTTGTTTTGATGTAAGGTTCAAATACTGGAGACTGTAACTGCTTTGATACTTGCAGCGTCTCATCTTCATTTTCAGCTAATAAAAGCTTCTTTGCTATTAATTGCTCACTTTCCATTTCTATTACTTTCTAGGTTGTACCTGATATGTTGTTTTCCTCAACTCTTGATGTTTGGCATTAGAGGAGATGTCATCCTATCTCTCTGTTAAAGTCTTGCATGTATCATTGAATGAGTTATTCAGGTTTCTTTTCACCTAGTGAGAGAGATTTGTCATCCTATCTATACACGAGGGAATTAGATTTGCAGACCTCTTTACTGGTTGCAGCCAGCCATCACAGGGTCTTGTGCATCTGTTGGTGTGGTCAGTATTCTCTGTATTCACCCAATCCTTGAACTGTGAGTAATTGGTGGTCTAAAGCCTTGTAGTCTGGAGGTGTTCATGCATGTCTGGAGTCAAGCAAAGTAGAAGTGGTTATCTGGCTTGAGCATGCATCATTCCTTCCATTCATTCATTTCCAACATTAAGTTGAGTTTGTAATGTTCCCAAGCATCTCTGAGCTACAACCTAGGAGAGTTTTTTGGGGTGATAACATTGATTGGCACCGTTGCTAGGGAGAGGAGATTGAAGCTCAGCTTCCCTGGGAGAACAACACAGTTCTAGCTTTGATGATAGACAAAGTCTGGACAACTTTCTGGTTGTAATCATCTATCTAGTGACTCTACTGGAGGACCAACCTAGTGGCGACTCCATGTTACAGTTCTGGCTTCGTTTGTGAGGCATACCCAGAGAAATCCTCATAAATCACCAGCCAACCCAGTGCTTGACCCTGAGAAGATTGTCAAGTAGAGAAAAACATCACTGAAAGGAGCATCAAGATCAGGTAAGCCTAAGAAACCTTATGTATCTCTGCAAGAAGTTCCTATAGCTGAGAATATATAGTTTGAAGATATAGAGTCTAGCATTGTTAGTGAAGAAATATATTCAGAGATTCATAAAGCTCCTTGTTCATCCAACCCCTCTTTGGACCTTAGTACAAAGAAATCTTCCCATATAGTCCATCATATTCCTTTGTCTCTGTCATCTATTTCATTGCTTCCTACCACTCAATCTGCCAGTATCCTTCCACCTATCCCAATCATGGCAGGCCAACAAGCACCCATGAAGATGGAAAGAATCATAGCTGCTAGGTATGGACTCTTGGTCTTGCCTGTTCCTTTGAATGCCATGTGTTACACAAAAATATCGTCACCTTGATTATTTGCAGTCAGTATAGGTCTATCACCACCTACATCAGCCTCCTAAGAAAGTCTCAGACCTCAGCTCTTCAAAACAAGCTTTGGAAATGAGAGAAAGACATCAAAAAGCAATACAACTCTGGTTCCGCACTTTCTCTCACTTTTGCCTGCAGGCCCGCACCTTTTTTTCAGAGTACTTGCGTACTTATACGCTCTATATGTAAAGGGGAGGGTGCGTACCCCTGTGAAAGTCAAAAGGCACAATGTTTATCTTAAAAAACTCACTTTGGGTTAATTCTAGATGTTTCTAGAAGGAATTTTGACGTGGAATTGTTCGCTCCAAAGTGGTTCATGCATCCCAAAAAGAGAAGGAGCTAATCCCTTGTTAGGAGGAGCTATCCCTTTGAAGGAGGATTCTATCCCTTTGAAGGAGGACCTAGTAACTGCCCTCCATTGCACTATAAATTGAGGCATTGGTAGTGGCTAGGGAGGTTAGAAGCTGAACATTTTTTAGGGTAAATGTTGGTGAAATCAAGACTTCCTATTTGAGCTTAAGAGGAGAGATCACATACCTTTTT